>JAFVLL020001437.1:0-12603 GCA_021397915.2 Tor tambroides
TCCGAAGTGAAGTAAACTTCAACGGATTTCCCCTGCTCAGGTAGTAGGGAGCAATGAACACTGTGTAGGGATCATATCAATCGGAACACAGTTCATACACGTAGCTCTCTTCTAACGAGCTGGTTACCTGAATCATGTGTTAACTAAGAGAGACGTAAAATATGCAGGGGGAGGGGGAGGGGGGGGAGGGGGATTGGGAACCGCTGCTTTAATGAGTGTCCAACTATACCAGACATGCCAAAATCCTGCAGCTGGAGATCGACCGTCCTGCAGAGATTAATTCCAGCTCTAATCAAATACACCTGAAGCCGCTAATCAAAGCCTGTGGGTTCACATGAAAATTACAGGCAGGTGTGTAGAGCAGGGTTGATTCTAAAACCTGCAGGAAGATAGATTTCCAAGAGTGTGACTGCACACCTCTACTTTATAATGCATTTTGTGTGTGTGTGTTCCAATTGTCCTATAGTGTTCTTCTAAGTGGACTTCACAGGCTGTTTGACTTTCATGAGATTTTAAATCACTTGGATCATATGATGATGACTCTGTAGGGCACTGCAAACAGCATAGGGAACAAGTGTACATCAAAATACCACTTCACAAAAAATGCTGCCATGCTCTGACTAATTGCATTGCTTAAATTCTACATACAATATACAACCAGGCATTGCACACAACAAAACTTGGCTAAAATACGCTTTGTAAAAAGAAGCTGAACCTCTGGCATTTATATTTGGAATTCATTTACTTAAGGAGTTGTTCCTGTCAGTTCTTTGCAAGTATAAAGCAGACAAGTTACGTGATATTACGATGCATTTATCATGATCATGCGTTAAGTAACAGTTAGGAAGACGTTGTTTTAGGTATATAAATCATTTATTTTCATAAACATTGCAATAGTCATTTATCACTGATTACAGGGGTTTTTGAGTATGACAGTTTATCCTACGCAGGGTTGCAGGGATGATGGATCCACTGAAGTATCCTGGATGCATGAATGAAAATTATTACTCATTTCATTATATTATACAAATTTTTATGTAATTACTCTTAAAAGCGTTAATCTGAGTGATTGGTTTGACTCTTATCATGCAACACTGCTTATGTCTGGATTTTCATCAAAAAGAAGCAAGGGATCTATCATAAAAAGAAAAATTAGGGACTCCTTTGTATTTTATGATGGATAATAACTGTATGTATGTGCACCATAAGCAACTGCCATTCTTACAGTATATAACCAAATGATGACACCTAACTCCATATATCTGTGAACTCAGTTGTATAGTATTTTGTCATCCATTGCAAAACTTCAATGCAGTGCTCTTGAACATTACATGGCAGTAATTACATTTTTTACTAGTCAATTGCCATAATGAGTCATTCATCATGAGCAAGGACATCTTTCTCCATTGACGTCCATTTAAAATATTAGATAGTATGTTTTACCAATGCTCAGTTTTTTGGATGTGTTGAATGAATTGTTTTCTTTCCTGTCTGCCTTTAATATCACAGCTGAGTAGCAAGTGCCATTGAGATGAATGGAAATGCTAATTGATTGCATCTTCCATGTATTATAGACCTCCTTGAGGGAGATCAGTCCCAACCTGGCATGGACAGAGTGAGTAATTGACTTTTTATTAATGTTTTTTTTAAAGATCTTAGACTCCTTTGTCGTTGTTGAATGTAATAGCATCTTTACTCGAGCTGCTTTCACATGATTGGAATAGATGATTGGTGGCTGGCCTCTATTCAGTACTCTCTCTCACAAAACACTGAATCACAGATTTTTATCAACTCTGTTGATTTACAAAAGATTAGAATTCCTGCCCTGTCAAGACACGGATTTCCCTGGGATTTAAAGATGCTGCATAGGCATTTTGCATGTCTCTTTTAAAGAAACAGTCATTCAGTCATTGTTGAATCTTTAAAGACATTTTAAGTTTGAAAGGACATATTGATTCTACATTACCAGACCTGTGATGAAACCGAGGTGTTAATTAATCGGACTCTGTCAAAGCCCATATGTGAGTTAAGTTAGTGTGACACTCTCTCCCACTCAGTTTCTCTCTGGCTATTTTCCTTTGTCAGAGTGTATCTGTGACTGCAGCCTGTAATTGGATTATTGGCATTGGCAGAACCGCATGTGAAACAATGAGAAAAGTGTATTGATCATGGTCTGCCTGTACCTTCAGTCAGCATGATATTGGCTAATTTAAAACTCTTCTCTGAAACGGGGCTTGTTGAGATCATGCATTTTCCCGAGAATTGCCGCAGGATTCACAGATTAGATTCAGCATCTAGTTTGGCGGCAAGCTTAAAGGTTAAAATGTGTTTTATTTAAACACATCTTGATGTGTTTTATTTTATTTCGTACTGCTGTGTGAGCCTGCACGATGTTTAAAACTCACTGGACTGTTTTTTGTTTTTAAGCTCAGTTTGTGATCTGAATATCTCCATGATTTTAAAACTTTTTTATATTAAAATATTTTACAAACTTAATATGCAGAGACAACTACAAGCAGGCCATTCACAGTCTGATTTCCACAAAAATGTAAACACTGTGGCTCTGTGGTTTGGTTTGTTTGAATAAAGACTGGAATTCACTACATGAAATTTACCCAGATTTTTTTCCCTGTTTGCAGTCTGAATGAGTCGACAACGCTAGTTGACAGTATGCAGGCTTTGAGCAGTCAGAGTTTCGTAGAAAATTGACATAGCTTCAGACTATGATTTGATTCTTTAAAGTACCAGTGAAATCCTTGTCTTAACATGTCACTTTTTATGCATTCAAATTTTAAAAGTCATGTAGTTTATTCCAGTTGTAATACTGGCTCAACCAATGATATGAGTTTATATTAATATTACTTAATATTACTTAATATCACTTAATATTGATCGCCCTCATTCTTATTGTCCAAGGTGATTTAGGTTACGTTAAGGGCAGGAGACTCGTTGGTGAAGGGTGCTTACTCAGAGTCTACTGTCTCTAAGCAAGGCCACACAAGGACTTCAGCAAGGACAACCACCCATCAATGAATGCGATGCTCTCAGTGACTGTGGGATGCTTGGAAATGAGTGTCAACACTAAAAAGGAACATTGTGGAAAGAAAGAAGAGGACACACAGGAGAGATTACAAAGGCTTTTTGCCAACAGTTTGTAGTTAGAGGAAGGATTTCTTTTTTAACATTTCACTTTTTATGTTAATATTTCACCTTAGAATTTTTTTTTGTCTGAATGTGCAATGGCTTCCTCATACCGTCAGTGTATTTTAATGCATGCTAGTTTTTAGTGACCTCTCAGGCCAATGGAAAATTGGTGTTATTAGTCAAAGCTATTTTTTAAAACAGTTTTCACTTAAATTCTCTTGCCTGTCATGTGAAAAATTTAGAGTAAAGCACTACTATTATATGAATCACTGACAATTGCAACCCAGGCTCAATGGAAAAATGTACCTGTGGTGACATTTCAGCAAAATTAAATTACATTGCTGTTTGCGTGTTTTGTATTTTCAAAGTAAAACGTCCAGTGAGTGGCCCTAAATGTTTTATCCAATACAGATGAATGTAAATGGGAATATTTTATTATGTTGATTGTTGTACATATCACTATACAGTTCAGAAATGAAATGTCCACAGCTTAATGCTTTATTGCATTTTGAATATATTGCACTAAACCCTACACTAAACTTAACCAAAAGAGTTAACTAAAGCAAGTGTGAGATGAAAACAGACTTGCTGAACCAACCATGCCATTTTAGCTTGCTTCTACAAGTCTTTGAGCTGTTTTATTGTGAATTATTCGTACCAGAGTGCTCTGCATCACAAGAGCAGCACTACCAGGTGAGCTACCGAGCAAGTTTACTATGCCAGAAATTATGTGATTATGTGATGTAAATGTCAAAATGCATTAGTTTGCAAATCATATAAAGTGTTCTGAGGTTGTAACATAGCATCGTGCAAGGAATTGCATGAAAATAAGTCTATATTTTTTTTATTAATGGATAACCTGCCCCATAATCATAATTTGCTCAAAAAGGCATAAAAGTTGTTGGTGTTTTATTGCCACTAGCTTTCGTTTCAGCTGTAAACTGCAATTGTTTTGTAAAAATGTAGGTAGAGGAACGTTTTCCAATGAGCCTAGACTGGAAAATTACGTGAAAGACTATCAGGAACTTGGCCTTAACCTGCTAGAGTGGACAGTTACTTCTATAGTATAGGCTTTGCAGAGTGAAGGAAGCTTCCAAAATTTTCAGAAATGTCATTTCATGCCATTAAAATGCATGAATTTTTGGGACTTTAAATCCATTCACTGTGTGGGAACAAAAGCTTTGTTGTTTTGCCCTGCGCGTATGTCAAGTAGCTAATACACAGCTTACAAAACAAAAGACTCTCTTGAGGTTGGTTTTTATGAACACTTGTTTATGAAAACCATTAAGATTACTGGTTTACTTTGTCAGAAAAAAAAATCATTTGAGAGACAGTCACAGTGACAGTTTTCCTCTTGCAGCATTGTAGGTATTCATTTATTTCGACTTAAACTCATTAATATTAAGTCACACAATGGCAAGACTGTTTCCAGCATCCAGCCAACAGTTTTTCAAGCATCTTTGCAGTGTGAAGAGCTTAGCTACATGTTATGTGAGTGGGAGTGATTGTGTCATTAATGCTTATGCATGATTAATTGCATTTACACAGTACTCTTGCTAACCCTTGACACGCTTAGAGCAGCCCAAGGGATCTTTATCCTAAAGAAAAGAACTTACATTTATTTTAACAGCACTGCAGACGGAGGCTGTTTATTTGTAGCATTTGAACATCTGTTGTTCTCTCAGGGTATTAATATTCTGTCAATAAAAATGCTAATTATGATTAGATTAAAAGAAAGTTCTCAGGAATGCAAGTGATGCTTTACCTAAAATGTTTTCGTTTCACTTCATATGGTTCACAATATATTCAAGTAAGTGCTTGACTAAACACTGTGGTTTCAATGAGAAGTGCATAGAATTAGAATGAGAAGATCAGGCCACTGTACCATGGCAATTTGGAGTGGTAGATCAAAGATGGCTGCTACAGAATTGCTATGATACCAGATATATCTCTATGGTGACTGTGCAAGCGCCTACTGTGCCACTATAAATCGTACAAATGGTAAGCAGACTAAGCTTCGGGGAAACACTGCTTTCAGCTAAAATCAGTCAGACTGAATGAATAAATAATGATTTTGTTTCTAGAAGTATTGGAAAGCAAAAGTGACAAGACCTGCTGCAGTGGTTCTAAACTGTTGGGTCACTATCGAAAAATGGGTAACAGGTGTGTTCTGATCACTCAGTGTCCAAACAAACTCTATATAGTATTTTGGCACACATTTTGACCTATGAAGTAGATCCACATTCTTATTGTGTATCATTTCATATCATGAACAAACATAATTATAAACAAACATAGTAGACTGCTGTACAGCAAACACTTAATTTTCCCCAACTGAAAACTTACATCATTGTCATATTGTGATTATTTTAAATTCATCTTTTATTTCTATCTACTATATACACTATATTGCCAAAAGTATTGGGTCGCCCCCTTCTAATGAACAGGTTTGACTACTTTAGTAATTTCCATGAGTACAAATCTTAATGTTTAAGCATATAATGATATTCTAGGAAATTGTGTGCTTCTAATATTATAGCAACAGTTTGGACAGGACCCTTTTCTATTCTAACATGACAATGCCTCTGTGTATAAGGCAAGGTTCAAAAAGAAAATTACTGATTCAGTCAGTGTGGAAGAACTTGAATGGTCTGCATAAAACCAAGTCCTAATCCCAGTTTAACACCTCTGGTATGACTGTAAATGCAGGCCTTGAGCCAAAAACTCAAATGACTTGCCAACAAATGACTTGTACATACACTATATAGACAAAAATATTGGGACACCCCCTTCTTTAGAACAGAAAAATGCACTTCCAAATCTGTGGCAACAACGATGGGAACATAATTCATGTATTTAAAAATTGTATTTCCATCTCTGTTGCAACAGTTTTGGAAGTGTCTAAAATGACTGTACCCATATGTATGTATGATTTTCAACAGCAGTTATTCCAGTCTTAAGTGTCACATGATTTTTCAAAACTCATTTTAATATGCTGATTTGTTTCTCAAGAAATATTTCTTATTAATATTAATGTTTAAACACTTGGCTACTTAATAATTTTGTGGAAACTCTGATACTTTCAGGATTTTTTGATAAACAGAAAAGCATTTATTTTGAAATATTAATATTTTTTTATGTAAAAGTTCACTGTTACTTTTGATCAACATGCAGTAAGTATTCTGCAATAACACATTGCTAATTTTGTTTCATAGCCATACCGACTCTAACAATGTAAGGAAATGTTGAGACCGGACCTTTCTAATAAAGGAGCTAATAAATCTGTTCCATATGAATGCAGGAACATTGTAGCCACCAAGTTTTCAACCATAAAGTTACCTTGGTTACTTTGATTGCAAACTTGTACACACTTGCACTTGTAACTGCAAATGAGTTTGAGCTGACCCATAGAAGGGTGCTGATTAGTCAATGGTTTCCCTCCTAAATTTCAGTGTTTAGGTGCCTGAAATTATAGGTTTTATTTTTGTAATCACCGCAATTTCCTGACTCGGGTATTCAGCAGGATAGTTGAAGACCCTGCTCATTCATAACAGGAAGAGTATGAATGAGGTATATGACAAAACCAGCTAATCATATCTTTATATAAGGCAGGCACAGACAGTAATCAGGAAACTCTCAGGAATACATCAAAAGGTGATTTTGAGTACATATAATGTCCTGCTCTTTTATTCGTATTTGTATTAATGAATAGATGGATGATGGAAAACAGAATACATTTGAGATCAGCAAAAAGAAAAAAAATACAACAGAAGCACAACAGATGAACTAAAGAGGACTTGATTTAGCTTTATATTAAAGTTATAAATTCAGTGCTTGTTTTTCCAGATCAAACTCGACACACCCTTGTCTTGAACAGTATACTTCATGTTCAGGGTTGAATAATCATTATTATTCATTGAATAATGATTCATTCATCCTTAATTATAATAATTATAATCAACACTCTGTCGAGATTTCTGATTGATAGCCTACTCTCCGGAATAAGAAGTAATACAAGCGCATAATTATTATTTCTGTGAAAATAATCCACAGTCATTGACTAAATAACACTAAGAGCCTTTTTGGAACACAGAAGATACTATGAAGGACTGTTTTGGCCATACAATGAAACTCAGTGGGGTGCAAAACAAAATTGGATACCACTGACTTTCACTGTATGGACATTTTTGAAAATTTCTTCTTTTGTGTTACACAGAAGAAAGTCAGACTGGTTTAGATTGGGTGAACTACCAAAAGAAGGTGGGCAGTTTTGTATTTTTTTAAGACAAAACTGTGTATTGTACCTCGCATACAATGCCTCTACAATGCTCATTTTCACCAAACTCTTCAAGTTGTTCTAAGGAGCTCTGAGTCTGTGCTGTGAAAGCTGTCGACTCTCCTAACCTCTGACTCAAGCAGAGCAACAACCAATGCATAAAGCACAATCACTATTCCATTGCTGTCTTTAAGCTTTGCCCTTTATTTGTGCTGACAACCCATTTAACACTCTTAATGTAGCTGGTGGTCTACTGTACAGGCTCTGGGAATTCCGAAAAAACGATGAGCGCTCTCAATTATTCATCATGGTAGTGCAGGTTTTTCCAGACGCCTGTTATTGTTAGAAACAGCCCACTCTTTAGCACAGCGAAGGCTTTCTCACAGCTTAAAGTGATAGTTCACACTAAAAATTCATCATTTACTCATTGTTCCAAGTCTGCCAAGTCTGTATGGGTTTCTTTTTTCTGTGGACTTTCATTGTTTATACAATGAAAGTCCTTACAGTAAAAGATTTTTTATGGACCACACTTTTTTTTCCAAAAAATCTTCACAGTGTTTCAAAGATGAAAAAAAAATCGTTTGAAACGACATGAGGGTGAGTGAATGATGAAAGAATTTTTATATAGTGTAAAATACAAGAATAAAGCTACACTTATTTTGGAGTACGTTTTACAAGAAAATGATATTTTAGTCTTTCATAACTTCATGTTTAATTCAATGTGTTAATTGCCATTTCTTTGTAATTATATTTGAGTGAAAACTGTTTCACATCCTACATCTTTTTTAAGTCCCAGTTAGCAGCTGACTTGCAGTGGAATTTCCCAGCTAACAATAATGACAATATGAGCATGAGGTTTCTTTTCTGTGTTGTGGGAAAACCGTGGCTCAGATAAAAATCTCAGCGTTTAATCTCAGTGTAATTTACCTTGCGTGTCACGCCACAGGCGTGTTGATTTATTGACAGATTGTTACATCACAGCCTCTCAGCTGTGAGCACTAATGCTGATGCTGCAAAATTTTTCCTGAATGGCAAGTTGAACACTGTCACCATGACAATATGATGAAATGTATCAACTAATAATCGTCTGACATCCTCCTGGGAGGTGCTATAAAGGTTCTTTTCCAATTTTGATTTGTAAAGACCAGCGCAGCAGGGATATGACTTCACCTTCTCTGTTTGTATTCATTTGCTTCAGACTGCCTGCTGAAACATTAATGCCTGTCTCAGTTTCACTGTTTCTCACTGAAGCAGGGGTCCTGCTGCCCAGCTGACAGCACAGATTGCACTTTGCCTGAGAGAAGAGAGACAGTGAGAGTGAAAAAACGAAAAATATTTGTAATTTTGAAATAATAGAAAAATAATGAGCTATAGCTAAAAAAGCTATAGTAAAGAACTTTTAATGTGATATTACATGAAAATTAACTGTAAAATTTTATGCTAAATATATCTATATCTATATATTATCAACTTGAAAATCTTTATTCTATAGTCAACAAGATAATGCATATATATATATATATATATATAAACATGAAGTTTTGTCTTTATGTGGCATTCTTTTACCATCTTTATTATTGTGGTTATGAGCAGAGTAAGATGTACTGTAGTTTAATTTTCCTCTTGACCATAGATGTCAGTAAATCTCATCTAAAACATGTTGAATGTTTATGATTTTATTAATCTGGGGGTGGGGGATTTGTGGACATAGTAATTTATTTCAATTTGTAGGGTAACAAATATTTTTATTACTTTTTTATTAATATTTTATGTAGAAGTGAAAAGTTAAACAGAGACACCTGGGTGACTGATGGCCCTCAGGCTTTTTTTTTTTGTTTTGATTGATTGATTGATTGATTGATCTGTTACATAACATATTACTTTTATGACAACAAAACAAATAAATAAATCATTAAAAATGACACAAGATGCATTTTTAAATATTCAGCAAAAAAAAAAAAAAAAAATCAGATGACAGATGGGATATTTTTACCCCAAATAATAATAGATTTTGTTAATTGAGCAAATTATCACTTGCATTTTTTTTTCGTAATGACTAAATTACCATTTTTTTTCTTTTATTTCCCTTAATAATATTCTGGATAATTTATCATCATCATGTGCATTCTAAACTCATTCTGAAATATGAATATGGTTAACATATTACAAAAAATACATTGTTTCAGGGTTAATGGAAATGTCAATAAAATTACTGTATAATGTCAGAAAATGACATTTTCATTTTTTTTCACACAGTGTATCAGTAAATGCACACTGTTCTAATGCAGGCATATTCCACTATATTTAAAATTACAACATATTTTATAAACAGACTGGTACTGTACATTAACATCCCATCAGTTAAAGATATATATTGTAATGGACTGTAAAATATGCACCAAAATGCCTCCTGTAATGCCTGAAATGTTGTCACTGTATTTTCACAGTGAACTTGTGCCAACAAAAGCTGCCACCTTTTACTGTAAATTTAACAGGCTTTTTAGTGTGAGAGAGAATCCACATCTCATCCTTTTGTCTCTCTCTCTCTCTCCATTCTCCTTTCTCTCCAGCTTTCTCTTTCAGAGCGAAGCCGAACTGAAGCTAGTGGGATTAGTTCTGGACCGGCTACTGTCGGCTATTGGAACACCCTCTAGAGGCTGCAGGAGGAGAAAGCCAGCGCTGGCAGATCAATACAATGGGAGAGAGAGAGAACAGGACAGGGGGTAGAGAGGCATAGGGAGGGTAGGAGAAGGAAAGAGAACGAGAACGGGGGGTGTCGCTGGGTGAGGGAGGGAGACACAGAGATAGCGTGCATGTGCGTGTGTGTGAGAGAGAGAGGAGGGTGCGAAAGACAGATAGACAGAGAGAGACCGAGTTAGAGCGAGAGCAAGGTGCACACGTTGCTCAGCCTCCTCATTGCAGCCGCGACAGGCAGCTAGAGAGGAGCTCCAATCTAACCGGTGGCAACAATAGACTACTGAAAACACAGCTTGACTGATCAATAGACCTTTGCCAGAAACATTGTTAGAGGGAGAAAGCTGCTCAAGGACCAGGGAGGAGCAGATAAGGTGAAGATCTAAAGGCAATTACAGCACCGGGTTCCAAAACTAGGTAAGTTGAACGTCTGGTGTTTAATAAGTGTTCTCTTCTCATAGCGGGTGTGCTGTATTTGAGGGGTCTGACTGGGGAATGGGAGGGGGCTCAGGTAATGAATTGGTTTGTGGGTTGTGCATCAATCAAAACATTATCATTCTGAGCTTCAGACCGAATGTCAGGTTACTCAAGTCACATCAGGGAGCAGACCGAGTCTGGTGTAACCAAAGCTGTATTCTTCTTCGATTACATCATTTACATGCATTTGAATATGCATTGAGTAGATTTCATTTAAACAGTGCTCCAGAAGTAGGATCAGTTTTATGCATTCATGTTGTTTTGAATGATTCACAATTGCAAGTACAGTGAGTAAAAACATTGCAAGGATGGTTATGATTGCAGAACTTTACTTGCAGTAATATTTGCCATTTCGATAACAATATAGAAAATGGTTATGGAGTATAATACTTAAAAGTCTAGGAAGAGGTGATTAAAATGTTCTATATGATGTTTTAGAAATTATATGGAACTAAATTCACTATACAGAAAAAATTGCATGTCATAACATTGTTACTGAAATCTAAATATTACAATAATTTGTCATAACATGTAGCTGTAGTATAACTCTTATATATTCAATATATCTTATGTTACATTGTTTATTTTTTTCAATTTCATAATTAGATTTTTTATTATTTTATTAATTTTAGATATTTTGGCACTTTTTATGGTGTATATTGACACATTGGCAATATTCTACATAAATCATGCCAATAAAGTTCTTTGAGATTGCAGGATTAACTGAATAGAAATTAATTTAATTTAATTATTTATTGTTATTTTTATATATTATATATCATGGTCTATATTACTGTACATACAGTATGTATAATATTTATTACCATTCATTTTTTATTTATAGAATTTCACAACATTGTCTCTGAAATTAGAATTTCAGAAAAAAATTTGAACATATATACAGAAGAAACTGTATACTATTTGAAATATATGTAAATAATATCTTAAAAAGTACACTGTATATACAGTTACTTTTGTGCTGTTCAGATATATAAAGTCAAAGATTATAATAATATATTCAATAGATTTTGGGTCCAAGCAGCAATTTCCTTCAAATCTAGATGCAGTTTGTTTTAAGAATCGATCAAGAATGATCTGATTGCTCTGTGCAATGTTTTTACATAGATGTTTTCTGAAAGCCATGCAGCCTCACTGTACCCCAGAGTGAGCAATTATTCTGTGCAGTGGGTAAAGTTTCCATCCAAATAGTTGGGGATGCTGTTATGGGCAGATAATGATGTCACCATCCATCCTGTGGATAAACTGGCTGTTTATTTCTTCCCCTACATCCTGTGGCACCTTTTTCAGAGAAATATTCTCACGCTTGCTGTTGTGCATCCATTCCTCCTCCCTGCAGAGCTGCACTGTGAGGGATATCGTCGTATTTCTTAAGTGTTTGATTTGTCAAAGTCAGTTGAACATATTGTCCATGGGCAGAGAGTGTGGTATAGGCATGATATTAAAAATCTGGTGTGGGGGATCCTTTCTGCAGATTTATAGCTGAAGTATAAATCTTAACACCTCAGCTACGAGACCTTTTCTTCACCGCGCTGCCATGTGAACGAACGATACCGCACGCCTCCCCACACAGTGTAAGATGAGAGCCCAGGGGTACATGCTAATCTCTCCGTAGGTAGATCACACCTCTCCGTGGCTCATTCCTTCCTTCCTCCTGCTCCTCTTTCATTAGTCTTAGGCATGATTTCAAAGCTTTCCCTGAGTCTGAGAATTCAGATAATGCGTTCTGCTCCCGCTAGCACGCAGGCCTATCTATTAAACATGCAGCCATCAGAAGGCTCTCTCTCTCAACCAACAGTAAAATTTATGGAAATGTAAATCAATAATGTGGATAAACAAACATTCAACTTTAAAATGTTTGCTTTGGCTAAAATGGCAAGCGGCACACTCACTGCCAGAACAAAGGTACTGAGAATGACATGCAATTTCAAATGACGCTTCCACACAAGAAGATATTTTGAAAAATGTCCATATGAGTCAGTGTGATCCATTGT
>JAFVLL020001438.1:0-15093 GCA_021397915.2 Tor tambroides
CGGAGTGTAACTCTGTGTTGAAAGTGTTCTTGAAATAAAACGGACCTTATATCTTCATAAAAAAAACACACGTGTGGACTCAGTGTGTGTAACATTAGCACTGAGACAGAAACCCAACTGGCACTATACAGATGTGACTATAGAGATATAGAGATACAGATGTGACTGGCAGTGAGAGAAAATGAGACTAGCACCAAGCCAATAATGAGTCCAACACTGAGACACTGACAATGCGATGAAATGAGACTGCCACAGAAAGATGGGACTGACACTGAGACAGAAACCCTACTGGCACTGAGAAAGAGATGAGAATGGAGCAGAAATAGAGATGAAACTGAGAAAGAGATGAGACAAGGACTGAGACACAGTGATGAGACACACTAAGACAGGAGTTGAGAAAGAACCAACATGCTCTTGTATTTTACCTCACTGTCACATTCATCTAAAGCCTCCTGTACTAGATGGGACTAGCACTGAGACAGAAATGAGATACAGAGATACCGATGTGAGCCAGAGATGACATTCCTACAGAAATGGAGCAAAAATGAGATGAAACTGAGAAAGAGATGAGACTGGGACTGAGATAGTGAGATGAATGACACTTGACAGCAGCTGAGGGAAAACCAACCCCCCCTGTATGTTACCTCACTATCACAGTCTCTAACATTCATCTAAACCCTCACGTACTTCTCCAAATTCCATCACCGCATTCACTGACTTGCCAATTTTTTTTTATTTATAAACAAATCACTCTCATAAACCTGCAAGCAGAGAGAGTAAAAACCATGGACCGCACTCCTGTTCCTGTCCCGCCTTCCTCACCTCATAATTGTTCAACAGACTGTGACAAAATAACTAGGAGAGACTCATTAGAAACAGCTGTCCCCTGATCTGATGTTAAACTCTGATATGATTTCCAGCTCCTCGCTCAACTCTCACACTCCCACAACCCCATTCATTCACCATCATCTCTTAGCCACACATAATTCACTCCAAAAACCATTCATTCTCCTGCTGAAAGAATGAGAGAGGTGGGAGGAGAGAGCACTGAGGAGAAAAGGGGTGTGTTTGTCCATGTGTGTATGTGTGTGTGTGCATTCAAAAGGGAATGAAGGAAAGAAAATGCAAAGGAGAAGGGTATGGGGTTGGTGCCCCCCACCTACACACACTGTACGTGCAGGACAGCAGGACGCCCCTCGTGGAAAATGAATACCCTGATCTCCTTCTCCTCACTCTTTCCCTGCCCTGAACCCACCCTGTCCCCTGCTGGCCACTGTCCTTACCCAAACACACACAGCGACACTTTCTCTCTTTCTCTCTCACACACACGGTGTACAAACACATGCTGATGTAGGATTGGGTTTCTCTAACCAGCCCACATCAACCCAGCACCACACACACACACACACACACACACATCACAGACTTCTACTGTTTATTAAACCTCATTATAAAAATTAATAATCTTAAATAATGTTCAAAAGTTGAGGTCAGTAAGATGTTTTTAATGAATTAAACACTTTTATTTCGCAAGAATGCGTTAGTCAAAAGTGACAGTAACGAGATTTATAATGTTACAAAAGAATTCTAATTCAAATAAATGCTGTTCTTTTGAACTTTATTTTGATCAAAGAATCCAAATGTATCACAGTTTCAAAAAAAATATTAAGCAGCACAACTGTTTTCATCATTGATAAGAAATGTTTCTGAGTATCAAATCAGCATATTAGAATTATTTCTGGAGGATCATGTGACACTGTCTGAAGTAATAGCTTTTGATTGTTATACTGTATATAAGTAGTATTTATTAATATTTTTTTTAACCTATTTGTTTTCTTAATACACTTATTGTCAACGATTCATCAAGTCCACACTAAAAATATCTTCGTAATCAAAAGAACTTTTTCTGAAAACCTTTTCTCTTTCTCTAAAATAACTTTTCATGGTAACACTTTAGTATAGGGAACAGTTCTCACTATTAATTAGCTGCTTATTAGCATGCCTATTATTAACATATTGGCTGTTTATTAAAGCAATAAGCCCCAAGAAGCCGTGGTTTACAGTGAATTTATAACAGCTAAGGGGCGTTGTTAGGCAGGACGCAAAGCAGAGTTCCTAAAACTCCCTTAGCTGTTATAAATTCACTGTAAACCACGGCTTCACGGGGCTTATTGCTTTTATAAAACGGTTATTCCATATATGAAGCAAGGTTTCACAAAATAAATCAAATAAAATGTAATGATAAAAACATTATTCTTCCGCCAAACAATGTAGTTCCTCAGAAACGGTTGTGGTTGCAACAAAGTGGTTGCCGAGCAACACACAAATGTAAACAAAGGTGTATGTTTATAGTGTAATTTACAACAGCTTTCAACGCAAATCAGAATCAAGGACCGGAACTATCCATTTTATAATAATATTTATACAGCACATTTCTGCATGACCATATTCTACATCCCTAATCCTACCCAATACCTAAATTTAACAACTACCTTACTAACTATTAATAAGCAGCAAAACAGGAGTTTATTGAGGCAAAAGTTGTAGTTAATGATTTGTTAATAGCAAGAATTGGACCTTAAAATAAAGTGTGACCCTTTTCATCACCCAAACAATTTCCCTTGGATAAAATCAATGCTTTTCCTATTTCATCTAGAAATGTGTCGTATTTTGGAAGAAAAACAGATTGTGAATGGTAATTTACATTGTCGACTTCTAATACATATATGAATACATATTTCTCTCCCTGTCTTTGGCCTAGAAATATTCTCTTTCTCTCTCTCCATCTCCTTAAGAACAAAAGCCAGCCAAGTTTCACAGGTGTAGCTGTGGTTACATAAATAGCAAATAGGTATAGGAAATAAATAAAAGAGTAAAATAAAAGCACAATGAATAAAACTGCACAAAAGATAATTATTTGACTCCTTATTTTTCTTTCGCCTCTACCTGATTGTCTGCTTGTTTTCCCCTGCGACTCCCTGCTTCCGTTCCCAGGCTGAGAGGTGGGACTGCGGCCACGGAGCGCATACTTTCCAGTCCTGAAGGCCAGCAGCGGCTCCTCCTGTCCACACGGGCCTGCAAGAAACCTTGCGTTGATCACGGCTCACTTCACCAGCCACCTCCAGCACATCGAAGCTGGAGACATCTACAATCAGATTATTACTTAGGTACAAAATATAGTCATCTGTAGTTTTTATATACAGCAAAGTACTATTGAGTAACTCAAATCACAACCCTTTCCATAAAAGTCAACTTTTTATATATATAAAAAAGTATATTTGTTTTATTTTTTCTTAATTTATATACATCTCTTTCATCTTTTTTTAGATTTAGCTATAGCTTCTGGGGATACATTTATCCCCAAATTATAGTGAAATGCTGGCGCTCAGATTGACTATACTTTATCCAAGATTTGCCATTTATTATATGCTTGATTTATGCATTTAGTGTTGCTTTGTCAAATCCTGCCCTCGGTATAAACCCCATAAACAACCTGAGAGCTATGGACCTCCAAAAAACCGCTGTTAATGAGATAGGAGAAGCCAGAGATGACTAAGTTTGTGTGTTTATGCATAGCCTCTGGCCTTCTATAAGACGGCTCTGCCAGTTTTCCACTATTCTGCCAGCGGATTACCACACTGATCATCAACACGGGTCAAACTAAACAATGGCTGGCTGACCGTTGTGTTTCTCCTGTTTTATGTGATGTGAGTGTAACAGTAAACCACTCTGATCTCATAATGTTACCCAGCGCCCCAATCATTACAGAGAGCTGGAGCCGTGTGCCACTCCACTTAAGCTCTAAAGCAGCTGTGCGGATCAGAGGTAACAGAGAGAGATGTGTCTGCTAGGAGTCCTGCTGCCCTGTGCTGGTACTGACTGCGGATTGGATCAGATCAGTGCTTTGAAATAAACACACAGGGTAAGCAGTGCAGAGGAGTCTGGAAAACACAGAATCTATTTACAGCTGAGATCTGTGCTGAAGCAGTGTGGAGGAGCAGGTGACTTATGCAATACCTGTATTCAGCAGACCTAAAAGATACAGATGATCATGCTGTATTTAAATGAAGTTCCTAAAAGTAAGTTAGGGAGAAGCGAGCCCATCTAATTTTTTAACCAACAGCCAGAATATTTAAGCAGTTACTTACCTCTCTTCAGTCTCAGCTGTTCCAGCATCCCTCCACCTCCCCAATCTCCACCTTCATCTTAGATTCCTTGCCCTTTGTAATCATCCTATATTAAGACTCTGTGGGGGTATGTCAGAGCTCAAGTTGAAGCTGCTTCATCGAGCCCCTCATCAGTGTACAGCAAGCCAATTAATTTTAAACATAATTTCCTAAAGATTATGTGGGAAAACGAACACGTTAATCTAATTTAAGGAGTTTTTTCTTGTGTTTTTTGTCTCTAAATTGATTCTAAAAAACAGAGCTGAGACCAGCACTGGGGTTGAGATAAAGATGAGACTGAGATAGAAATGGGACTGAGAAAGAAATAAGACCAGGACAGAGTTGAGACAGGTACTGAGATAGAGATGGTACAGGCAGAATGACACAGGGACCAAGACAAAAATGGAACAAGTGTGAGAGATTAGACAAGTGTGATTATCTTAAAATAATAAAATAAAATATTATTTATTAATATAATCAAATAAAACTATATGAAAATATTTCTGTTAAATGAAATAAAATAATAAAAACCCAATAACAATTCATTGAAAAACCAAAATAAATAAAAAAGTTTAGTTTTTGTAGTATAGTATATTAAATATATTATTGTATAGTATAGTATATTAAACATCTAATGTATATATTTAAAAAACTTTTACAACGCACCTGCTTTAAATCTATTTGGCATCTTGAAATTACTAAAACTAAAATAAAAGTAAAAGAAAACAACAACAACCTGAATGTCAGGGATCCCTCAGTCACTGGCCACAGTAATCACCCGATCTCAATCACCTGTCGTCTGATCACCCGCACCTGCAGTCACTTATCAGCACTCATCAGCTTCCCCTTAAATACACGCTTCCCACAGACACTCACCGTCCGGTCTACGGTTCACACCCTGAACAGTACCTGTCTTCCTAAGCACTTACCTGTGAATACTAACCTTATAGACTCTCCTTGTGATTCTCCAGCGTCTCTCCCAGGACTCCTGTGTTTCCAGCGATTCACCAGCAACGATCTCCGCTCTCCTGAGCTCCCGGACTCCCTTCCCCTGTGGATAAGAATATCAGTTCTTGCACGGATCACGTGAATATACCTATGCTCAAGATACTCACCAGCTCATCACTCTCCTCTCATCCAGCATTCCTTCCCAATAAATATCCCTGTGTATCACTTACCTGTTGTTTCCGCCTCTCAGTGTGACACTGAAACTACAAAACTAGGGGGAAAAATAAAACTAGCAATAATACAGTGAAATCTGCTGTAAAAAACTAAATAGAAAACAAAATAGAAACACCTCCATCAAAATGTCAAATTAACTATTAATGTCATTATTTTTAAAGTATGTGAATTAGTGCATACACTTTGCCAGCACCACTGAAAAAATTAAAAGCTAAATTAACTGAAAATGTACCTAAAATTAACAATCATACAGTGAAAACTGATGTAAAACAAACTAAACTGAAAACATAATAGAAATAAAAAAATAGTGACAACAACTATAACATCACTAAAAGAACTAAAGACACTGAAAAAGATAAAATGAAAAATGGCCACAAATTAATTTTAGTTTTTGATATATGGAATATTATAAAACTTTTCTAACACACCATAAAGTTATTTTTGTTTTCTTTCTGCACAAAAAGTATTCTTGTAGCTTTAAAAAATTACAGTTGAACCACTGATGCGACATGGACTATTTTAACAATGTCCTTACTACCTTTCTGGGCTTTGAACATGGTAGTTGTGGTGCTGTCTATGGAGGGTCAGAAAGCTCTCAGATTTCATCAAAAATATCTTAATTTGTGCTCTGAAGATGAACAAAGGTCTTATGGGTTTAAAAACGACACGAGGGTGAGTAATTAATGATAGAATTTGCATTTTTGGCTGAACTATCCTTTAATGTCTTTCTTTTTGGTATCAGTATGAATGTCTGTGGTGTACAGCCTGAGTGGGCCCATCGCAGTTTTACAGTTCTGAATAGGCATCAGTGGCTCTGTTGCAAGCAGGCCTGATGAGAAGGTGTGAGTCAGTGTTCTTGTGGTTCATGAGCTGGTGAGTGCAGTTGGAGTTTGACTCATGGAGGTCTGAGGGAGATGTCAGGTTCTTATTGAAGTACGCTCAGAGCGCAGGCGCGGAGAGCGCGGGGCCGTCAGACGGGACAGAGAGCTCTCTGTGCCATGCTCTCCAGACAGGAAACTGCCAGTCTCTTACAGATTAAGCCTGCTTCCTCTCTCCGCTCTCACCTCTCCACGACCCGCAGACCTTGTGACCTTCACTCTGAAGAAGAATGGCATGGGTCCAGCGGGCATTAAAAACACACTGACACAAACACACACACACACACACACATACACACACACACACACACACACACACACTAAAAACAGTTACATTCTTCCCTTTTGGAGCGATACCTAAATCTGATTCAAAAACAGTATGGGCACTGCTCTGGAATGCATTGCTAAAGCATTCAACAGACAGAGAAAGAGAGATCGTGAATTAAAATGTCAATACTCCATCCATATACAGAGAACTCCCCAGATCCCGGCTCACTCTTTCCCTCCCAAACAAATAGTGGCAGTAATTTTTCCCTCTCACTGAGTTTTACGAGCAGTAATGCGAAGCACCTGTAACCACACTGAAGCCAGACCAGTACTGCAGGAGGCTGTCTGTGACCTGAACCCCACATCGCCCTACACACGCATAAACATGCACATACGTACACAAACACAAAGACAAACAACAACAAACACAGATATACATGCGCTGTTGGTCGTACAGTAGGAAAACAAAGCAGTATAATCAGTCTACGTTAGTGTTCTGCCACATCTAGAGAAAGAGTGTAGTCATATGTGAGTTATATGACTTAAATCTCTCTTTAACGCTATATTTAAGCTCAATTTGACCATTTTTGGCTCATTCACATCCATTGGACTTTATCTTCAATTAATATTAGGCCTTTTAATTTATTTTATTAGTAATAAATATTTGTATAGTTATTTTAATTACATTTTTTTGTTTAAATGTTACAGCTTTCTTAGTTTAAATTGTTATTTCAATTATTAATAATATTCAATAAAATAATGAATACAATAATAATAATAATAATAATAATAATAAGTCAAATAGATAATAGTCAAATAAATTAATAACAAAATATTTGTACAACAACAATAGTAATAATAATAATAATAATAATAACAATAATATTTACTTAAATATTTAAAAACCTATATTCCATTATTGATATTTTTAATTGACTTAATATTAAAATATATAAAACTTAATATTAATATTACTTGATTATTTGCAACACTGTTTTTTGTTTTCAATTTCATTTAAATTTTTGTCATGGCAATAAAGCATACTGCAATGTATTTTAAATTATATAATTACAAAAAAAATGATTATTATTGCTATTATTATGACTACTACTATTAGTAGTAGTAGTAGTAGTATTAACAACAACATCAAAATAAGAATAATTTACTTAAATATTTAAAAACCTATTTTCCATTACTGATATTTTTAATTGACTTGTGAATATTACCTGATTATTTGCAATATTGTTTTTGTTTTCAATTTAATTTTACATTTTGTAATGTCAATAAAGCATACGGCAATGTATTACAAATGTCTTTTTAAGTTAAATAATCATGTGCAAATAGCTAAATAATTATTGTTTAATATCATACAATATTAATATTGTTTTATTATTATTATGATTACTACTATTAGTAGTCGTATTAATTACATCAAAATAATAATAATTTTTCATTGTTGATATTTATTTTTTTAATATTAATATATATACAATATATAATATTGAATTTATTTGTTAATACTAATTTAAATATATTTCTGTAAATGTATGAAAACAAGGCCTGTTAGACCTTATTTTTCCAAAGTGTTATTTTACTAGAAAACAGGTGGTAAACAAAATTTAGCTGTATTGTTTGCACCGTCAACTTGCAATTCGGGTGCTAAAACCGCATTGAGCAGAAATAAATGACACTATCGGTGGGTGCAGTTCAGTCTGTGTGAATTCCCTCCAGAGTGAGTGAAAGCAGAATAATAAACAGCTGGTGTGTGGGGACATGACCTAACCTCATGACTTACTGGTGAGAGCACTGGGAGTGCCGTGCTGCCGGTCACAAGGGAGTTGGAGTGAGAGGAGCTCGAGAAGACACACCGCCACAGTCATCACCCATCACAGCCTTCACCTCAGTACAAACAGGCCCCCGTCTCGCCCTCCTCACAACCGCCTATCACCTCCATCTGTTATTAGATAGAGAAACTGCACATCAGCAAATGTCCAATAAGATAACTAAGGAGAACCAGGAAGTTATGGTTGATAACCATCTCCATATGAATCCAGCGTTTCTACGCAGGCTCGTGCGCACATTTGCAGCATTACCCGTGATAACCTGCGTTTGATTTCAAGCTGCATTTCTGAGATCCTGCAATGAAACCAGCTGAGCTGGTGTAACGCCAAAAACACAGACATTCTAATTATTTACAGGGCTGTATTTGGCGTAATTGTTTTAGTCAGGGCTATTTCTCTCTGTAAAGCTGTTGGCCAATGTGTTATTTCCTGTGCATTTTTGGACTTTGATAAAGCAGGAAACAGCAATTGAAATATTTCACAACCCTGCTTTAATGCACTTGCAGATGAGTAAATAAAAGCATGTGAAATGTCACAGCCCTTGTTTGACGAATCGTATATCACTGGTGTTAAACGGAGGGTTGGTTTCCTTTCATCTCTCAGTGCGGGTGGACCACTGTCCTATATTAAGGCCACATGTAATGCCCAGCACTCTGCCTACAATAAAAACAGTGGTTTATTAGGCACAGTGAGAGCTCTTTTGGATTGGGTTTCAGGGTCATGAGCCTTCCATTAGCCATAGGGTTAACTGGGTGTTAGGTTAGTACCAGCAAGTCAGTTTAACCCCACCTTGTTCTCTCAAACACGTGAGCATATGGAAACTCACATATGCACACACATTTGTTTTTATATGATAGAAGCAGCTTTACCTTGATGTCTATTGACTTTACCAATTGATTTTATACCGAACTAATGATAATTTTAGACGCAACACCCAAACATACCCCTTACAGGAAACTTTCTTAATTAGATTTTTTTTTATTAGGCTATTTGTATAGTTTTTTAAAAAATTTTTTTTATTACAAGTCGGTTCTATATTAACTATTGTAAAATAGCTGAGAAAATATCTAAAACTTTTTTTTTTAATGTGATGTTGTTATATTTAGTAGAATGATATTATTTTTAAGAAACCAGAACCTAAATATGGAAACACACAGGCACGTGCATTTTTTATATCATAGACTGAGCTTTAATAGGCTGAAAGAAATATCTTATGCTCACCCAGGATGCATTTATTTGATAAATTTGATAAAAATACAGTAAGAAAGAAAAAATTTGAAATTGTATTGCAATTTAAAATAACTGCTTTCTACTTTAATATATTTATAATATATTCTTGTGATGGAAAAGTTCAAAAGAACAACATTTGATACAGAAACCTTTTGTAGCATTATAAAATCTTAAAAATAAAGGTGCTTTACGATGCCATAGAAGAACCTTTTTTGTCTAAATGGTTCCATGAAGAACCTTTAACAACTGGAGAACCTTTCTGTTTCACAAAAGGCTCTTTGTGGTGAAAGAAGGTTCTTCAGATTATAAAAAAGTAAGAAAGAGATGGTTCTTTAAAGATCCTTTGACTGAATGGTTCTTCTATGGCATTGCTGTGAAGAACCTTTTAAGCACCTTTATTTTTAAGAGTGTATATGTTTTTACTGTCACTTTTGATCAAATTTAATGCATTCTTGCTGAATAGAAGCATTACTTTCTTTCAAAAAAATAAATAAATAATCAAACTCATCCCATATACTTCTGAACTAACTTTTTACTTTTGAAATTAGATGGTAAACTTTAATGATGCTTGCACTTAAAAAAATACTATATCAAGTCAAAAGAGCCACTTGAAATCTTTATGACATCCAGATAAACTAGATATGTGTGACTTCTTTTGAGCAATTTTGAGTTATTTTCCATCTGGCAGGCAAAACAGTATGTCTCATCGAAATGTACTAGCATACCTTTCCTCAAAAAGTTGCACAATTTGAGGTATCATCAAGGTCCTTTAAGACAAATTACTTCACTCAGCGGCCATATTCAATCATGAGCAGCTACTTCCAGCCAAGTACACAGCTCCATCTACTTGAATGGGGGAAGGCCCGAAAATTCAACTGCTGACGTTTTGAAAAAGCCCTAACAAGTACTAGTAAACAAACATTTCCTCAAACACCACACAGCAATTTTTGTTAACATGTTAAATTGCATGGAAATATTTACTGCTACTAACAAAAAAATTTAACTATAAAAATGACGTGGTTTTCAGAATTTGAGACTTATTTAGCAAAAATTATGAGCCGTCAGAGCTACCACATGCAATCAAGGCTTCATTTTTATTTATGAAACATTACATTTTCTCAGAGACTTCTTGTAGGATGACCCTAGTTCATTTCATGCGAAACTCTTTCTCACAATCCATATCTAATGATTTTCCAAGTAATTGCCGTTAATTACTCAACCGACTTGTGAGTGCACAGACTCCCATTTTTACTCTCTTAATTAAAGCATGCCTGTCAATTGACTTGCCATCTCAGCGAACACATAATCATCATAAAAAGCCACTGACCACAGTTATGCTGCTACATTATAACCCAAAACAGACAGAGACCATTAACACAAAGTATGACAGTAAAGGAGCAGGATGGGATGGAGAAACCGTTCACTACCAGAACACAGTAGTGTGGGAACCGCAAGATCCGTTGAGGCAGAAATGAAAATGACAGTACGAAAGGGGAGGGGCACTAATGAAAAGAACGTTTCACACATTCACGCATGGTGGAAATCTAGAGTAATAACTAAAAGGGGTTATGAAGTCATACGAGGAGGTGGTGCTCCAATAAAGCAGCCAGTTAACCCACATTTCCTCTGATCGGTTGATTTTGAGTCATCTGCCTCTCACCTGAAGGGAATCTTTCGTCTGTATGTCACACCTGGTCCAGGCCCTGGGGTTAGTGTGTGGATATCAGTGCGTGTCTCTCTCTCCAGGTCTCATAAAAAAAACTTCTGTCTGATCCATCTCCAGAGACGAACAAGTTTAGTCAGCTGAGCGAATGCTTGGGGCAGCAGACTACCTTTGAAATACAAATGAGCAGGTATATTTTCAGAAACGCAAGCATTCATTCACTGGGTTGAACGCAAGAGGAAGACATTCCATTGACATAATAAAAGGAAGAAAAACAAATTAGTCATATTAGTGCAAATGCTAATAAATGGCACCAGTAATTACTATAACATGCTTAGCTCTTATAAAATTTCAAATGGATCCCGGGCCTGCTGTAAAGTGTTTAATATTTCCAGAGAAGCCAGCGATCAGCGTGGGAGGCGCATGAATGCAAATGTGTAGCTGATAAACTCTGAAAGTGATACCTGCACACACCTGTTTGCTGTTCAAAAACACTTAAATCACTTTAAATGGATCTCGACGTTGCTTTGAGGTGAACTGATATGATCTAAATGGGGGAAAAAAAGCCAAAGGCTGGCGGGTGTGGGGATGTCCCTACCAATTTCTGTTCATTAAGCCAGAGTCGTTTAATCAGAGATTGTTGCTGACAGTAATGCATGCCCACCCATGTAGCTGCACTCAGTCATACACATGCACTGCCAGCCTGGCTGAGGATCACTGGTAGCTCTGGTCTGATTTATTAGGACCTCCTCTGGATTTACAGTGATTCTCCTTTATGACTAAACAGTGGGTGGGGCTTGTGGAGCCAGGGGAAGAAGAGTGACAGCTCACCCAGAGCAAATGACATGCTTGCTGCCAAGAGGCACAACTCATTCTCCCGCTGTTTGTCTCTCTAAAATACACACAGATATATATCTGTGACTAGTGCATTGTTTAATGCCATGAATAAAGGTATTAATTTCTTCCTTGACCCATGTGTTTGGCATTAAACAGGATGTATTAGCAACAGTAAGCTAGCTGTGAACACATAGGCTGCATCCAAAATCTCATACTCCCAGTAGGTGCTTCATCTAAATAAGTACTTACTTCTGGTTTCTATACACTGATCAGCCACAACATTAAAACCACCAGCCAAATATGGCGAAGGTCCCCCTTGTGCTGCCCAAACAGACATGGACTCCACAAAACCTCTGAATGTGCTCTGTGGTATCTGGCAACAAGACATTAGCAGCAGATCCTTTAAGTCAGGGGTGTCCAAACTCGGTCCTGGAAGGCCACTGTCCTACAGAGTTTAGCTCCAACTTCCCTCAACACACCTGCCTGGAAGTTTTTAGTATGCCTAGACCTTGATTAGCTGGTTCAGGTGTGTTTAATTGGGGTTGGAGCTAAACTCTGCAGGACAGTGGCCCTCGAGGACAGAGCTTGGACACCCCTGCTTCAAGTCCTGCATGTTGCAATGTGGGACATCCATGGATCGGATATGCTGGTCCAGCACATCCAATAGTTGCTGGGGAATTTGGAGGCCAAAGCAACACCTTGAACTATTTGTCAAGTTCCTTAAACCATTCCTGAACAATTGAGTGTGACAGGGTGCATTATCCTGCTGAAAGAGTAAAGTGACCAGACGTGTCACTTCAAAATACTGCAAGAGTGATCCGGAAACATGGAGCCGTCTGCTCTGCTCTCTTTTGCTCTTGTTTTATGTCATACAATGATTGATCGGCGTAATTTAGGCAATTTAGAAATCCTGTGCAGAGCGTGTCCCGGGGAAGTGCCATGTCTGGTTGGCTTATGAAAGAGGCCACTGCCATCTGGGAACACCATTGCCGTGAAGGGGTATATTTCAGGGATGTCTAAACTCGGTCCTGGAGGGCCACTGTCCTGCAGAATTTAACTCCAAATTGCCTCAACACACCAGCCTGGAAGTTTCTAGTATGCCTAGTAACACCTTGATTGGCTGTTCAGGTGTGTTTAATTAGGGTTGATGCTAAACTCTACAGGACAGTGGCCCTCCAGGAGCAGGAATGGATACCCCTGGTGTATGTGGTTTGCATCTTTAGGTAGGTGGTATGTGTCAAAGTAACATCCACATACATACCAGGACCCAAGGTTTCCCAGCAGATCATTGCCCAGAGCATAAAACAATGCACACACCCCCGGCCATCCACCTGATCTAAAAGAAACAGTGATTCATCAAACCAGCCAACTTTCTTCCATTGCTCAATGGTCCAGGTCTGACAGCCCGATCTCACAGCAATTCATTAGCAAAAATCGTACGAATTTGTATGAGTGAGGTCGTACAAATTCATACGATTTTTGCTAAATCGTATGTATTTTACGAGTTGCACAATTTGTATGAATTTGTACGAATGACCTACACCTAACCTCGCCCCTAAACCTACCCGTCACTGGGGTTTAGACAAATCGTACAAAATCGTATGAGTGAGGTTGTACGAATTCGTACAAATTAGCCACCTCGTAAAATACATACGAATTGTTTGTGAGATAACGTTGGTTCTGACGCTCACCTGCCCATTGTAGGTCATTAGGGGCTTTTGCACCAGAGGAACCTTTTCATAGTTTCCTTTTCGCAGGAACTAGGAATAGTTTTAGTTCTAGGAACTCCGTTTGGGGGAACTAAATTAGCTTCTACTTTAGAGTAGGGTCTAAAACAGTTCTATAGGAACTATCAGTGACGTTAGTGTATACTGATTGGCCAAACACATACTAAACACTGGCTACCTGGTGTGAAAATATTTACTCCACAAACATGGAAAACAGCGATAACAGCATTTACCTGTTTCTGTAGTGTTGTGTTCTTTTCTCAGCCTCAATGATAACACAGCAAGTTGTCATAGGAGAATTTCATGCTCTTTCAGTCACGTAAATGGTGCGTTTACATTATATCTCTGTTATCACGAAACCCATGACACACAACAAAAACAGTTCACGGCGTCCTCCATTCACCGGTTGTTTGACATTTGGAAATGCCACGAATAAAGACGTTGCTGTTGGCCGCTTCAGAGTTCCTGCTGCCGGTGCGAATGCAACCCAGAAAACGGCCTGCGGGGAAAATTGGTTCTCTAGTAACCACCATGCTGGATAGTTCCTAGAGCTGAGTTCTTTGAACTACGCTGTGCGAAAGCTCCTATTGGCCACCCATGACGCTGATTCACTGGTTGTCCTTCCTTGCACCACTTTAGTTACTCTTACCCAGTCATCTAGCCATCACTATTTGGCCCTTGTCAAAGTCACTCAGATCTTTTCTCTTGCCCATTTTCCTAGCTTCCAACACATAAAATTCAAGAACCGACCATTTACTTATTGCCTAATATATCCCAACCCTTGGCAGATGCCATTGTAAAGAAATAATCATTAATCATTATAATCATTACATATAATCGTAAATCTAATCAATTCTTTATGAAGGTCTCAAAGTAAGTACTTAAAAAGTACCAACCACAATACTTTCAGACACAACCATCAAATAACTTTTGATTGGCTGTTATTGTGCCACTTTACGTAGCATTTTCACTTTCAGCGTGACCTGAAAAAATACTTTTAGCTGTTATCCTGTTGAGCTGCACCTGATTAGGATCTTATCTTGATGATTATCTCCTAAATGATGTAGTGCATGAATGTGTATGTGCTGAGGGGAGAAAAGGACCAGAGCAGGGATACCAGAGAGCCCTGTTCGCTGGGGACATACAGATGGAAATAGATCCGCCAGCCACTTTATGACTTTTTCTTATGCCCCTTCAGCGAAGAAAGAAAAAGGTCTCTCCCTCTTCTCTCTTTCACCCTTTTTCAGATTCACATAAAGTCTGAGATATTTGATGATTTATGGGGAGAGGAAGAGAGGAAGA
>JAFVLL020001440.1:0-29316 GCA_021397915.2 Tor tambroides
AATGGATCAGTATCCCAGAATTAATTTTTAAAACCTGAATTGCGCAATAGGACCATTTGTGAAGAAAAGCATTACTCGGATTTGATTGAAAGTATAATTTGATGATAAATACACATAATGTACATCGGGAAAATGATTACGACCAAAGTATTTTTGGTTTCACTGATTGAATTTGTATGTTTCTGACAAAAGACTTGAAACGAGTGGAACTGAAACAACCGCGTACAGTGTTTAAGAGCTTCAAGTCACATCCAGTAATGGGAGGGAAGCATGGTTGCTTGGTTTTTCTAGTTACCTGATAAGCCCAACATAAACTTTGCCCATGCTAGCTATCAAGTGCCTCCTACCACATGACCTGGAAAGGGCTAAAAGGAACAGAGACTGGTCAGGGTGTTTTGCTCTCGCTCCATATGGTCATAATAAATGGGTACTATTAAATCTGGAGACCTCCATTTCTCTCACACAGTTTCATAACTGGTTCATGCTAATGGGAAGTTTCTAGAATTAGTGAATTATGCAATTAATTAGACAAGCTGCATTGTGTTTATGCAATATTTTGTTGTAAGATGAGAGATCAAATTCATTTTTTAAGAAATTAACAGCTGTTCCCCTGAAATCAAGTGTTTTCATTAATGTCTTTTGCTACTGTTCAGAGAAGCTGAGTTGCCTAAAGGTTAATTTCACTAAACTGGAAACAAACTTAATGTTAATGCTTACAGTATGGTTATACTCTAACATGATATGTGATCTTTTTCTGTTTAATCATTTTTATCACTAACTCAAATCATGAATCACATGAGACCATCAAAATGACTTGAAACTGTAAGTGTAGAGAAACCAAGAGTAAGTGTAGAGCACCATTAAAGAAGGTAAAGTTGACAAGAAAATGCTTCTAACAGAAAATCCATCGATAGCATGGACCATCAGGGCACTATTTGGGAATCATGTTTTACATGGATGTATGGATGGAAAGGTGGGAGTGTTTCTGCTGTCTGTGTGCTTAAAACCTTATAATACTGGAACTGCTGCTTCACATCTTGACTTAGTTTTTCCATGTAGCTTTTTACAACTGTGTCTTATAGGGTGACTGAAATCAATTTTAAATGTGGCATCTAGGTCACAGGCACATCTGAAGCACATAACATTTGAGTGTTGCGGGGAATGCTAATGCCTTCTGTTGTTCTTTTAAATGTTTAGATGCTGAATGGAAAATGCTCTGTTTTGAACTATTGTGGGGCTCAAATTAAGATGTGATTAAAGCTTTGCATGCATGCCTTGTGCATTTACAGGTATGCTGGAGAAGGAAATGACTATATGGATGTATCTGCATGATTCCTTGTGTAGATGGCTTGTTGGGATTATTTAATTGGAATTTTTACAACATATTGTAATGGTTTTAAATATATATTAGCATTCCGAGATATTTGTCAGTGCCCTGTGCTTAATGAGTACTTCTATTTGTATAACAGTCCCTGCATTTAAATTTGATCGTAATGGATCAAGGTGGTTGCAAACTTATTAAACAGGTTGACTAACTGATTCGTTTAATACAATGTATTAAAAAAAAAATACTGATCCAATGACCCAGTAGTTTAGTTCTCCTGTCGCTGTCTTCCTGAAAACTAAAACTCTGTCTTCCTGTTAACTTCATGCAGTTTTACTTTTTGATCATCTAAATCTGCTGCACTTGTTGGGTGAGAAATGACATGGTCAAAGGTATTTGAGGCATCTCTTTGTGCATCCTTCAGCTTTACTGCTCCAATGTAATTTTTTTTTCTAACCATTGTTAATTGTGGAAAAGGGGAATAAATGGTCCCACTTCTTTTGTTAGTGCTATCATTTTTGTCCTTCATTTTCAAGAAGCTAATACTCAAATATTTCTCATATATTAAAATCTTAAATAAATTTTCCAACATGTTATATTTGTCTTTCATATCTTCAGTAAGTAGTTTAATGCATAAAGTGAGCATATACATATACAGTGCCGGGTAGATTACTTGCAAATTGTAGTCTGTTACTGACTACAGATTACATGATGAAAATTGTATTTAGTAGCGTAATCTAGGTTACTCATTTTAGGTAATGTATTCTGACTAATTATTAGATAACTTATTTTAAACTTACTAATAAACATACCATATTGATATAAAAAGGCAAAGAAATTATAATCTTTATGTCAACTTCTTAAAATCAATTAAACATTACATTATAGCCTATTACACAAGGGTTACCACTAGGCTTAATGTAAAAATTGTAATGGGTTTTTGAGTGGATAAAAAGTTCATAATTAAATCATGGAAATAATAAAAATAATTTTAACACTTGAACACTAAAAATAGAAATATTTCATTTGTTTTCCTGCATGTTAGTGTGACCCTTAACCAAACATCAGAGAACTGTAAACATGAGAATGCGTTGTTAAATTACTGAAATATTAAAAACTTCATCTGCTGAAAAAAAACAACAACAAAAAAAAACAGCTAAAACCAGCCTAAATTGGTTGGCTGGTTTTAGCTGGTTGGAAGTAGCTGGTTTTAGCTGGTCTCCCAGCCTGGCTAGGCTGGTCAAGCTGGTTTTAGCTGGTTGTTCCAGCTGGTCTCCCAGCCTGACCAGCTAAGGAAGTGGCCAAAACTCCTCTAACTCCGGTGAAGGATAGAAGGGATACTTCTGGCGCTACTGGGCATGCGCACCTCAATACAGCGTAATTTTTGTCACACTGTACAACAATAGTTACTATTTTTGTCATTCCTGTAAGAGGTAGGTTTAGGGTTGCGGTAGGTGTAGACGTTAATAAAACACAGTCTAATAGGTATACAATTAATTTCATTGTTCATTTCCGGTCGGAGCTGTATCCCTTCTAGCCACAACCACTTTTAACTCCTCAGTCTATCAGCTGCTGACCAGCTAAAACCAGGCTGGATGACCAGCTAAAACCAGCCAACCAGCTTAGGCTGGTTTTCATAGCAGCTATATTCCAAGTAAATATTTTGTCAAAGGAGTTTGGCTGACAAAAAACGTTTGGGAATCACAGCATTAAATACACAAACAAACGAAAACAGCAATGAGATGACATTTCCCAAGTCTTCCAGGTTTTAAATGTTTTTGTTCGGACTTCTAGAAGGTTACTGTATGATAACGACATATTGTTTCACAGCTATACATCAGTGATGCAACATAATTTGATTTGGTTGTTTCATACATGGTCAAAATTCAGAACCATGGTTTGCAAATTTATTTAAATTACATCTACATGGCCATTCTATTTTGTGAATATAGTCAAAGCTAAATGCTATATATATTCACTTTTCGGTGAAAGTAAATGGGACCGAGTAAATGTCTGTTCGAATCCTGTGTGTTTGTTTCTAGGGGGAACAAAAACAACGACGGACCAGATTTCCGTGGGCAGATGAGAACAGCTTGGTGGTTCTTTCTTTGCAGTTACGTAAGGATGACTGTCACTTTTTCCTAGTCTCCTTAAATAACAAGCTTTGTTAGACATTAGTACGATGTGAATGGCTTTCGCTGGAGCGCGTTTATCGCGGCTTTATATCTCATGTTCCGGTGTTATTTTACGTAGATCGCTATCGCATGCGGGGATGGACGACATGGGCATAAGCACAAGCCGCTCTTGCCTTGAACGACTGGAGTTTGACAATGTTGCTCTTAAAAAGCTTCCACTGGACCCGTCCACCGAACCAGGGGTCCGACAGGTCCGGGGGGCCTGCTTCTCTAGAGTCCAACCCACCCCTCTGAAGAACCCAAAGTTTGTGGCAGTCTCAGGTCCAGCTCTGGCACTGCTGGGTCTTGATGCTGATGAGGTTCTGGAGGATCCACTGGGCCCAGAGTATCTCAGTGGATCTAAAGTGATGCCAGGATCAGAGCCTGCTGCACATTGCTACTGCGGACACCAGTTTGGACAGTTTGCAGGCCAGCTTGGGGATGGAGCTGCATGTTATCTGGGAGAAGTGAAAGCCCCGGTGGAGCAGAGCCCTGAGTTACTGCATGAGAATCCCACTGGACGCTGGGAGATCCAGGTGAAGGGTGCTGGACTGACACCATACTCTAGGTAACAGGCCTGCTACTGCATTTTCAGTGCTACATTTTACGTGCCACATCATGTTGTGATATTCTCATTTACTGCTCACATTTAAAATGATCATTCTGGAGATGCCAATTCCACTTTTCTTTTCTTTGCTTAAGATCTTTGTCCAATTTTTGTCCTTTGTGTTTTTTTTAGGCAGGCAGATGGGCGAAAGGTTTTGCGCTCCAGCATACGTGAGTTCCTGTGCAGCGAGGCAGTTTTTGCCTTGGGTGTCCCGACCACGAGAGCTGGATCGGTAGTGACGTCAGATTCACGAGTCATGAGGGATATCTACTATGATGGCAATCCACGCATGGAAAGATGCTCTGTGGTCTCGCGCATTGCTCCCAGCTTTATTAGGTAGCCTTATGTTGTTTTTTGTTCCTAAATGCTTTCTCAAGTAAGTGTTAGTTTAGTATTATTTATGTACTATTATAGTATTTATTAATATTTTGAATTGCATTTGTTTAGTTTAGTTTTTTATTTTTAATATTTTTAGGTTTTAGTAATTTTATGTGCTTTTGTTATTTTTATTTATTTATGTTTTTAATATTTATATTGAGTAATTTATTTCTTCAACTTATTTTTAGTTAGTATTCAAGGAAAATTTTCAAATTTTCATTTAAGGTTTTTAATCAAATATTCATATTTTATTTAATTTCAGCTTACTTTTCAGTTTTACTTTTTTAATTAAATGACTGAAAAAAAGTAGTTTTAGCTAACATTAACAACAAGTCTCAACTATCTTTTTTTGACCTTGATTTGTACTTCAGTTTTTATATCTATCAGTGAAATAATGTCACTTGTAAAGGTCTTTTAGGTCTTGCTGTCATTGTTCTAGATGTTAATATGTTGACCTGATTCTTGATGTAGGTTTGGATCATTTGAGATCTTCAAACGAGCTGATGAGTTCACTGGCCGTCAAGGTCCCAGCTATGGCCACGATGAGATCAGAACCCAAATGCTGGATTATGTCATTGAGACCTTCTACCCAGAGATCCATCAGAATCACTCAGACCGCATTGAGAGGAATACTGCTTTCTTCAGAGAGGTAAACTGAGATCTATTCAATGCTATTAATGATACCAGTGCTGCGGCTGTGGTATTGATCCATTGAAACACCAGACCATTTTTTTTTTTTTTTTTTTCAGTTCCTGCAGTTGCTTGTTGGTCTTCAATCATCTTCTTATCCTTAATGACCTTATTTACCAGAGTGACTTTGGCAGGCTACCATCATCAGATTTAGCTTCTTATCCACTAAGACTATATTAGAGCATGCTAGCACTGTGCAGTGATTAAATTAGCTAATGTAAACAAAAAAAAATACATTTCTTTAAATAGAACTATTGTACATTTAAATTTATTTGTGACTTACTAATGAGGATAAGTACTAACACAATATTTAAATTCTTATTGCATTTTCTACTAAAATATTTATTTATTGCAGTTTTGACAGGATATAATGGGAACAGATGTGTGCCCTTGTTCTGACTACTTGTTTGATTTGCAATATTCCCTTTGATTAGTAGCTTTGCATCTTTATTGTGCTTTTCTATATGCACTTGAATGTCATTTTTTGGTTACACTTTATTTTAAGGTGTCCTTGTTACAGTGTAATTATATATGTAAGTACTGAGTAATATTAATTAACTACATCTACTTACTATATGGTTAGGGTTAGAGTTGGGGTTACTTGCATGTAATTATGCATAATTTATTGTTATTATAATAGTAAGTACATGTAACGTGTAACAAAGGCACCTTAAAATAAAGTGTTACCCATTTTTTTTTATTACTAGGTGACTTTCCGAACAGCGAGGCTGGTGGCTCAGTGGCAATGTGTGGGTTTCTGTCATGGAGTCCTCAATACTGATAACATGAGCATCCTGGGCCTGACTTTGGACTATGGGCCTTTCGGCTTCATGGACCGGTAAAGTCTGACATAAACCTCAAATGTTATTCCGACTGTTCAGCAGTCATTTGCATTAATGAACAATCGTCCATGAACATTAATTTCCTTTTTTTTTCTTTCTAGTTTTGACCCAGATTTCATCTGTAATGCCTCCGATACTTCAGGGCGGTATTCTTACCAAGCCCAGCCAGCCATCTGCCGCTGGAATTTAGCTCGGCTCGCTGAAGCTCTGGTACCTGATCTACCTCCAGACAGGGCTGAGCAGGTGCTGGATGAGTATCTGCCTCTTTACAATGGCTTCTATCTGAGCAACATGAGAAAGAAACTGGGTCTGCTGAGGATAGAGGAACCAGAGGACGAGATGCTCATCACAGAATTTATGCAGACCATGCATAACACTGGTATGAAGATAGTGTAACAATCATCCTGGAGTGATTGTGTTTCTCATGGTTCTGTAAAACGTCAGTTTTGATGTGTCAAATGTGTTAGAAAAGGTTGATAATTGCAAGACGGTAGATGCTTATTCTCTCAAATGGTAGATGATTATACCTCTGATTTCTCTCTACCTTTTCCTCCTCTTAGGCGCAGATTTCACCAACACTTTCCGCAGCTTGAGTCAGATTTCCTGCCCAACACAGCAGGAGGGGGAAGATGAAAGTGAGGCTATAAAACAAGCCGCAGAGCTTCTCCTGCAGCAGTGTGCCTCTCTAGAGGAGCTCAAAGCTGCAAACAGACCCACCATGGATCCACGGTAACACCTCAGTGAATATTCTCGTGTACACTACCATTCAGAATTTTGTGGCCAGAAAGAATTGTAAATGTTTTTAAAACACATCTCGATGCTCACCAAGGCTGCTTTTTTTTTTTTAATCAAAAATACAATAAGCACAGTTATATTGTGAAACGTATTACGATGTAAAATGATATTTTACTATATTTTAAAATGTAATTTATTCCTGTGATGGCAAAGCTAAATTTTAATCATTACTCCAGTCTTCAGTGTCGCATGATCCTTCAGAAATCATTGTAATATGCTGATTTGGTGCTCATGAAACATTTATTATGATTATCAATGCTGAAAACAGTATTGATGCTTAATTTTACTGTCACCTTTGATCAGTTTAATGCATCCTTGCTGAAAAATGATATTCATTTTGTTTAAATAAAAAAACTGACCCCAGACATTTGAATAGTAGTCTGTATATTTAGAAACGTTTAACATTGACAGCCAAAAATGTATTAATGGTGTATAATGATCAAAGTTGTGCATAGTTTACTATGTAGAAAGCCCAGATGAACTATTTTCTCTAGCTCTTTAAAAAAATCAATTTACCACCCACTGACTAAATGTCACTCAGTTCCCACTCTCTACTTTGAGATGGGAATAGATTTTTGGACTGCTGTCGAGAGCAAAAAGTATTGGGCAGGCCTTCAAATTTGCCCAAAATAATCAGTGTTGTTATTATTAGCTAAAAGTATTATATTCTTTTACAATATCTTTTAAAGTATTTGTTAATTGAAATTAAGCTAAAATAAAATATAAATATTGAATATTTGACTTGTAAACTAAATGACAAAAAAAAAAGAAAAAAAAAAGAAATAGAAATAATTTAAAAGACTAAAAACTAAATCACTAAGTAACAAAAGCACATAAAATTAGCTAAACGTAAACTAAAATTAAAGTGAAGACTGAAAAAAATGTGAATCTAAAAATATTAATAAATACTATTATAGTATAACTAAAATTAGTAAAATAATATGGTTTAAAATGAAAAAGAAATGGTCAAATATCTTTATTTGCATATTTCTGTTCAGTGATGTTTTCTTTCCTTCAATATAGTGAACTTGCAATGCTGCTGTCCATGGCTCAGAGTAACCCTGCACTGTTCCAGATGATTTCGGACAGGAAGACAGTCGCCCGGCAGCTGGAAAGGCTCTCAAGATTGAAGGAGCTGATGGACACCACTGCAGAACAACTAAGGGCCAAACAGACTGAAGACTGGTCCTGCTGGATCAAAAAATACAGGTACAGAAAGGACGCTTTGAATTCTTTTGATCGAATTGCATTCATTTCTTGTTGGCAGTGAAAAATGTATTGTAAAGCATTGTTATCTGAAACCAAAAAGACCTAAAGAGGACATGGAGAATTAGTTGTTTTAATAATTTAAGATCTGTGTAAATGATTTTTTGAGCTACTATGTACTTTTGCATATATTGTCAATCCAATTCCCAAGGCAGCGGCTTGCTCGCGAGTGTGAGTCAGGGGTTGATGTGACAGATCTGCAGAACGAGAGAGTACATGTGATGAACAACAACAACCCATATGTGGTACTCAGAAACTACATCGCACAGAATGCAATAGAGGCAGCTGAAAATGGTGACTTCTCAGAGGTGGGACTATTACTAGCTTTGTTATATTTTTTGTCTTTACTAAGAGACATACAGGTGCATCTCAATAAATTAGAATGTCATGGAAAAGTTCATTTATTTCAGTAATTCAACTCAAATTGTGAAACTCGTGTATTAAATAAATTCAGTGCACACAGACTGAAGTAGTTTAAGTCTTTGGTTCTTTTAATTGTGATGATTTAGGCTCACATTTAACAAAAACCCAGTAATTCACTATCTCAACAAATTAGAATATGGTGACATGCCAATCAGCTAATCAACTCAAAACACCTGCAAAGGTTTCCTGAACCTTCAAAATGGTCTCTTAGTTTGGTTCACTAGGCTACACAATCATGAGGAAGACTGCTGATCTGACAGTTGTCCAGAAGACAATCATTGACACCCTTCACAAGGAGGGTAAGCCACAAACATTCATTGCCAAAGAGGCTAGCTGTTCACAGAGTGCTGTATCCAAGCATGTTAACAAAGTTGAGTGGAAGGAAAAAGTGTGGAAGAAAAAGATGCACAACTAACCGAGAGAACCGCAGCCTTATGAGGATTGTCAAGCAAAATCGATTCAAGAATTTGGGTGAACTTCACAAGGAATGGACTGAGGCTGGGGTCAAGGCATCAGGAGCCACCACATACAGATGTGTCAAGGAATTTGGCTACAGTTGTCGTATTCCTCTTGTTAAGCCACTCCTGAACCACCGACAACGTCAGAGGCATCTTACCTGGGCTAAGGAGAAGAACTGGACTGTTGCCCAGTGGTCCAAAGTCCTCTTTTCAGATGAGAGCAAGTTTTGTATTTCATTTGGAAACCAAGGTACTAGAGTCTGGAGGAAGGGTAGAGAAGCTCATAGCCCAAGTTGCATGAAGTCAAGTGTTAAGTTTCCACAGTCTGTGATGATTTGGGGTGCAATGTCATTGTGTTGTTTGAAAACCAACATCACTGCACCCGTTTACCAAGAAATTTTGGAGCACTTCATGCTTCCTTCTGCTGACCAGCTTTTTAAAGATGCTGATCTAATTTTCCAGTAAGATTTGGCACCTCCCCACACTGCCAAAAGCACCAAAAGTTGGTTAAATGACCATGGTGTTGGTGTGCTTGACTGGCCAGCAAACTCGCCAGACCTAAACCCCATAGAGACTCTATGGGGTATTGTCAAGAGGAAAATGAGAAAGAAGAGACCAAAAAATGCAGATGAGCTAAAGGCCACTGTCAAAGAAACTTGGGCTTCCATACCACCTCAGCAGTGCCACAAATTGATCACCTCCATGCCATGCCGAATTGAGGCAGTAATTAAAGCAAAAGGAGCCTCTACCAAGTATTGAGTACATATACAGTAAATGAACATACTTTCCAGAAGGCCAACAATTCACTAAAAATGTTTTTTATTCATTATGAAGTATTCTAATTTGTTGAGATAGTGAATTGGTGGGTTTTTGTTAAATGTGAGCCTAAATCATCACAATTAAAAGAAGCAAAGACTTAAACTACTTCGGTCTGTGTGCACTGAATTTATTTAATACACGAGTTTCACAATTTGAGTTGAACTACTGAAATAAATGAACTTTTCCACGACATTCTAATTCATTGAGATGCACCTGTACATTATCATTCAAAAGTTTGGAGTCAGTAAGTTTTTAAAAAATATATATATATAATTCTTTTATTCAGCAAGGACACATTCAGTTGATCAACAATGACAGTTTTACAAGACTTTTACAAAAAATTCTATTTTAAATAAATGAAATAATTTTTAAAAATAAATCTTACCTCTATATTCATCAGAGAAAAATGAAAAAATGTACCACAGTTTTTACAAAAATATTGAGCAGCACAACCTTTTTTGAAAATAAGAGATAAGCATATTTGATTGAAATGTGAATAGAATAAATGAAATAGAATAGAATGAATCATGTGACACTGAAGACTGGAGTAATGGTTGCTGAAAATGTTATTTTAAAATATATCAAAATGTAAAACAGTTGTTTTAAATTGTAATATATTTTTTGGTAAGCATAAGAGACTTATTTAAAAAAAAAAAATTATAGACCCTAAACTTTTGAAAAGTTATGTTATTATTGAACAGTTGTTATAAATGTTATGATGTTTCTTAATAGTTCATGTTTTTTATTTATTTATGATCTTTATAATTTCTCTTGTGATGTTATTTTATGGCAGAAAGTCCATAGTCTTAAAAATCTGCATTTAAGACTTTGTCGTCTTCTCAAATCCATTAGGTCCAGAGAGTTCTGAAAGTGTTGGAAAAGCCGTTCTCTGTGCAGGAAGGTCTTGAAAATCCAGGCTGGGTGGGAAGAGGAGGAGTTGAGGATTCAGGAGAAAGAGATGAGACTGGAGAAGAAGGGAATACTTCAGGAGCAGAGGCTCGAGTACTTGTCCCATATGACAGCAAGCCCCCTATGTGGGCCAATGAGATCTGTGTCACCTGATCATCATAAAACCTTCATGACAACTAACCTGCTCATTTAAGCGGAATAATCCTGCAGAAGCTGGTTAGGTGTCAGTGAAGGTATTAAATGAGGCATTAAACTCCTGTCCACCAGTTAAAAACATGCAGTAAGATAATGTGTTGTGGGCTAAATGAAAATCCAGCACGTTTATCGCTGTATATTTGACTGGTTGCAAATGATGACTTAGACCACCAGTCTAACCATGACAGGTCTCAGTCTGAAAGATGGAAGTTATGCCTTTATATAAAATGACTGTTAGTTTCAAGTGAACGCACAAGCCCTTGATCAACCAAGCTCCAAAGCCTAAACGCACAAACAGATGTAATCATTTACCTAAAGGTTCTCACTTTAAATCATGTAGTTATAAGTAAGTATAATTGATTTAACACGTAGTCCATGTGTAGCTGAAATAGTCTATTAATCAGCAACTACATTTACTTGTAAATAGTAACTTGACTGAAAGTATTTTAAGTTTTAAGTGCTTTAAGTTTCCTTACCACACCGCTTCACCAATTCATTTTTAAAGTGCAATTGGAACATGCATAAATCATTTTACATTTTAATTTTGGAGCCAACAGAGGGAGTACTGTGTTTTCGCATGCTTTGTGTCCGTTCTTGAAATGCCATCAGAATTTCAATGTCTTTCAGCATAGTTTCAACAACTGTGAAGAAATTTTCAGACATTATTTATGAATATGCAATATTTCTAAGAAAGTACTAATTTAATAAACATAACAAATGGCATGTCTGAGTTCTAATTTTGTAAGCTAGGATTATTTCTGTGAAGATGAGGTTTTGTATTTGTAAAAGACATTTGGGACCTTTTCAGTGAGAGTGTGTGGGGAAGCGGCTTCCATTGTTTTCATTTAGGAAGGAATGTCTGTGCCTGGGGCCCAATACTTAGGTAACATGTTAACACAGGTTCAGATGTGCACCTAAAAATATTAAGGCAGATTTCAACAGTGTCAAGTACTTGCAGACAGAAAAAAATATCCCTGTAATGTATTGCATATAACAGGGGAACAAGCATTCTTCTTTGTTCATATTGTAAAAGACCAAAATCCATGGGACTCCCAAAGCCCTCGTTTTAATGTTTTTCAAGGCTGTAGAAGAACAAACATGCAGCAGTTCTCACATTCACTGAAGGATGATCATGTTCTTGGGCAACTCATGTATGGAAAGCTGTTTTAACATTTATTAAACCAACTAGTTGTAACACTTTATTTTAAGGATCAATTCTCACAGTTCTCATTATGTATATATAAATATACACACAGTATATATTTTGAAAATATTTACATGTATTTATATGTATATATTCATATAATTTATATTATATATAAATATATTTAATACATAAACATATTTTGGTAACACTTTACAATATGGGTACATGAATAATCATGTACTAATGCCTAAATTAATACTCAATTCATTGCATACTAATGATTATTAAGGGAGATAACTAATTATGAACTAACGAAGAGCTATCCTTAACTATTACTGGAGTCATACGGATTCATTCATGAATAACGGCAGCCTTAACTGCATGATAGTACATGTTTGATAGTTAATGCATTAATTAACATTTATGGGTAAACTAAATCAAACAGCCTCTTTAAGAAGGAATAAGAAATACTCTGACTTTGAAATTAATTTAATTTTATACTATCATAATTTGAGCATTTGACATCCTCAGCTTTGTCATAAACATTATTGGGTGGCAAAGGATTAGTTGATCCTCCTCATCAAGTGTAGAAAATACTAAATACACTAATGACTGATCTTGTCTGTTTTATGTTCATCTCTTTCCCTTTGAACTCACCCTATTGTGTCTTATACACCGATTAATAAAAAAAAAAAAACCCCACAAAGAACATTTGTTGAACAATTCCTAAAGAAATGCTCAAACTGGAAAGAGTTTACTGTCCATCCAGACACAGCCGTGATGATCCTGTTCCTCCGCTCTCTGACTTCTTGAAAATCCACACAGCATCTCTTATCCGGGCTGAATACTCACTGTGTTAGTACATGTGTGTTTGATAGAAAGCACAACATAAATCATGAGCTGAGTTTAGTAAGTAGAGTAAAGTCATGTCAAAATCAACTTTAACAAGCCATTAGTTGATGTTAGTTCGTGGGTAGTTAATAATGAGTTGACACAATGAAACATTAACAATGTGAGAGCGTCCTCCTTATTCCTTACACAACCAATACAACAAACAATGATTTTTAGTTATTTTATTATTTACATAATTTCACAAATATGGACTCAAAAGAAAGTCCAAACATCAGGAACTGGATCATCACGGCTGTGTCTGGATGGACAGTGAACTCTTTCCAGTTTGAGCATTTCTTTAGGAATTGTTCAACAAATGTTCTTTGTGGGTTTTTTTTTTTTTTATTAATCCGTGTATAAGACACAATAGGGTGAGTTCAGGGTGAGTGTATTTAGTATTTTCTACACTTGATGAGGAGGATCAACTAATCCTTTGCCACCCAATAATGTTTATGACAAAGCTGAGGATGTCAAATTATGATAGTATTAAATTATTAAAATTAATTTCAAAGTCAGAGTATTTCTTATTCTTTCTTAAAGAGGCTGTTTGATTTAGTTTACCCATAAATGTTAATTAATGCATTAACTATCAAACATGTACTAACATGTAGTTAAGGCTGCCGTTATTCATGAATGAATCCGTATGACTCCAGTCGTAGTTAAGGATAGTTCATAATTAGTAAACTCCCTTAATAATCATTAGTATGTGTTGAATTAAGTATTAATTTAGGCATTAGTACATGATTATTCATGTACCCTTATTGTAAAGTGTTACCCATATTTTTCTGAAATATATACATGCATGTGTGTGCATTTATATATACATAATAAATATACACAGTACACGCATATATTATGTAAACAAAAACTTCTATTTTGGATGCGATTAATCGCCGTTTGACAGCACTACTGTTAACTAGCTGGTTATTTTCATGCATATTACTAGCATATTAGCTGTACTTATAAAGCACATATTAGTGCCTTATTCTGCATGACCGTATTTTAGATCCCTTAATCCAACCCCACACCTAAAAGTAACAACTACCTTACTAACTATTAATAAGCAGCAAATTAGGAATTTACTGAGGGAAAACTCTTAAATAGTGAATGTGTTCCCTATTCTAAAGTGTTACTCAACTTGTATGTTTAATATATGGCACTGATACTTATTTAATTAATAGTAATTAATTTAATAATGATTAGAAGACATTTTCATTTTCATTTTACAACCAACTTTAATTTGAAAACCAATTAAAGTACTTATACCATTAGCATCCAGAATCTAGTATTGCATATTCATTACATAATAGTATAATTACTTTGCTACTAGTCAAATAGTGTTTCTTTACAAACTGACATCACCAACTATTGACCTGGCACGCATACACCATTTTTAGTTGTTTTTGTGCATCTGTGTGAACGGAGTTTGTTTTAACAACATTTGACAACGTTATCCGTATGCGAAACCTTTTAAAAACACAGAGGAAAACTTTTCAGTTTCTGGTACAATCATTGTGTAAACATACTCTGAATGTTATTCATTAGTATGTGTTTCATTTGTTGTTCATACCTATTCCAGTTTTACTTGTAACTATTTAAATAATTACTAACATCTATTCCAGTTGTCATAGTACTTAAAGCTGCAGTCCGTAACTTTTTTTGCTTAAAAATTATATGAAATCAATTTTTGAGCAAGTACATAACCAGCCAGTGTTCAAAACTATCGCCTTTAAGCTTATAATAATGTTTTCTAATTTGAGTGGTACTGGTAGGAATTCACGCGAAATTCGAGCATGCTGCCGCGTAATTACGTCACGTCTGTAAACATAAAGATTGAGTCCCGGCTAGTAGGCTACATCGCATGTGAGGATCCAGCAAGTGGTGGATTGTTTATAGCCTTTTCAGCAGCTGGAATAATTAAACTTATCTTTTTGATGGCGTATTGTAATCCAAAAATGTTTGTGTTTATGAAACACAAGTGACTGAAATTAGATTACAGTTTTAAATGTGCATCTGATTACAGATACATGGGATTACACAAGTTTTGTATTTTAAAGAGAACCAGTTCTAAGGAAGAATAAGTAGCATTTTGGGTTAAAAGAATTTCTTTATATGAAATTCGAGTGGTATGACAAATAGAGATTAGACTGTACAGAAATTGAAATCTACATATAACGCTACATACATGTAGTCACGTAATGCTGAGATTGTTAATATGAACAATTTGAGAAAAAGTATAAAACAAGTATAACTAATAATAATTAGCACGGTTTTATGTAATATGAGATAAACGGTCGTTAGATTTAATCACCATTGTAGCACGATTTATTGTAATGATTTAGTTGATCAGTTGATCAGAACAAAAGTGGCAGAATTGTTGCTTACTGTTTGTATGACAATATCTGGTGAACATTCTTATTTGGGTCATATATTCCTAGACGTAGGCTAGAATCTGATTCCTAAGTACAGTATCTACACCGGTGCGGTGACTGGCAGCCACACATACTCCTCAAAACATTAGATTCATTTGTGCTGGAGCCATGCCTGTGCACAACCCACGCAAGGAAGATAATTCCGTAAATAACTGCAATTGCAGGTTTCAAACAGAGATGGCGACAAAGAGGTGAAACTGCAGCTTTGTGAATAGACAGTTTTCTGGGATAGGCTGAATACTGAACTCTACTTGAATCATAGTTACATAGAATAGTTACTAGTGGCATTGGAAAAGATAGGTCACTATTTGGTTACTTGCTAACATATTTTGAAAGTATTAGTAACATTAAAATAGGTATTACTACTTAGGTATTACAACAGCTTTATGTTAAAGCCGCTTGCCATACACACGGCCACGGTGGAGAGGGAGCGGTTACGCGGGCACACACAGTCTATGAATGCGCACAGGTAGATTTCTATTATCAGTGTTCAGGTAAACCTGAAAATCACGGCCGCGGGACTCGAGGTGGCACATTTAAAGGGGTATTCACCAATATGTCAGCCCGATCAAGACCTGGCTATTATCGCCAGGAGGTGAATAAAACTGTTTGGGAGGTGCCGGAGAGATACAGAGATCTGAAACAGGTGGGGACGGGGGCATATGGTACCGTATGGTGAGTGTACTCTTATTTTCTGTACTTCCTGGAAAGAATCGTGCCTTACATTTTAAAAACACGTAATGCATTGTCATTGTAGCAGATCCATGTACCCGGCGTCCATTCAAAACAAATGATGTGGACGGAGGTAGTCAAGCACAAGTGAAAGATTACTTTATGATTAGATGCCCAGAAATAGTTTGATAGAAATTCAGTTACACAGTGTATTTGAGAGTAAGACTATATGTTTTCTCACTGCGTCTTTATAGAGATATTTAAGCAAACAAAGACAGAAAATTAGAGTTCCAAATGAGAAATCCAGTGCATGCAAAACTACGTTGTGTATATGGCAAGCCGTTTTGACTTTTATTTCTTCTCAGGATATGTATTCTTGATATCAACAATTTAATTTTCACTAGTTAAAATGCTAATTCTTGATATCAGGAATTGTATTTCTACTAGTAACAATTGCAATTTTTGATATCAACAATTCCATTTTCACTAGTTAAAATGTTAATTCTTGATATCAACAATTACATTTTCACTAGTTAAAATGCCAATTATTGATATCAACAATTACATTTCTACTAGTAAAAACTATCATTTTTGATATCTGTAATTGTATTTTCACTAGTTAAATGTCACCATAGGCTGCCATTCAAAATCAATTCTTGATATCAACAACTTAGTTCTTGATATCAACAACTTAATTCTTGATATCAACAACTTAGTTCTTGATATCAACAATTAAGTTGTTGATATCAACAACTTAATTGTTGATATCAAGAACTAAGTTGTTGATATCAACAACTTAGTTCTTGATATCAACAACTTAATTGTTGATATCAAGAACTAAGTTGTTGATATCAACAATTACCTTCCCATATTGTTGATATCAACAACTTAGTTCTTGATATCAACAATTAAATTGCTGATATCAACAATTAAATTGCTGATATCAAAAATAAAGTTGTTGATATCAACAACTTAGTTCTTGATATCAACAACTTAATTGTTGATATCAAGAATTAAGTTGTTGATATCAAGAATTACGTTGTTGATATCAAGAATTAAGTTTTTGATATCAAGAAATGCCATTTTTACTAGTAAGAATAGCTATGGTAATGAGTTCATGAATATTAATGAGGTCTTCCCTCTTTTTAGCGTCAGCACTAGCCAAAGATGGCGGAAGAACATCCATGCGCAGAAATGGCTCCTTTTTTATTTATTTGTTTTGTCAATGAAACATTAAAATTATATTATGGCTGGATTTATTTATTTATTTTTGTTAATTAAAAAAAAGTAATTTTATTAATATTTCTTTTTATTGGCCACCAAGTCCTTCGGATAGCCTAATTAAAGGAAAAATGAACAAGGCACAGGCTAGGCTACATCATATAAAAAATAAAACCAAAATGAATAATATAGAAAATTAACTTCATGTCGCTTTTTCATATGTTTATTTTTTGTTTCATTACACTTTCTTCTAATACATCAAATAAAAAATACAACCAAAATGAAAAATAAAACGGATAATAATGCGTCATAGAACTTTAGTAGGCCTACTTTTTTTTTTTTTTTTAATATCGTTGTATTTAGGCTAGCCTACATAAATGAGTCGTCATATTGCGTGTCCAAATTCGTGACGGCGTTTCACTTTGTTTATAGGCGGGTGCGTTTTTTTTTTCTTTCTTTTACTGTATGCTACATTAGGATGTATTATTATGTACACCGACACGTTTGATGAGCCGACATAAGGGCCTTTCGCACCGCTTTAGTTCCAGAACTAAAAGTATAGCTATATATATATATATATATATATATATATATATATATATATATAATATTTGTTGCACTCTCTGCCTAATTCCTAACATGTTATCCACTTCTTGAAGTATCGGTCGACCAGATGAATGATGAAGTCTATTGAACCTCTTTCTCATGTCTGTCTCAGCCATTTCAATGTTACCCCAGGTGAAAAACAAGTGCACTTCCATAATGTACTTAAAGTGCTCTATTTTCGCACACTAATTTTGTACTTAATATACTAAAATGAGTCTTTAGTACTTCTTAAGATAAACTTAAGATCGACTGTGCTATTTTGAGACACCATAAATATGAACTAAAATGCACTTTTAACATAGGCTACTACCTCTGTGTTTAAAAAATGTATTCAGTTACCACTTGTAGCACACTTGAACACATTTTTCATACACTAGTGCACTCAAGTGTAATAAATAAAGTGTAATAAAAATTATGTAATCTTGCCCATCTGGTTAATTGCTTATTATTATTATTATTATTATTATTATGCTATTTTGTTATTAGGGTATATTGTTGTTGTTGTTGTTTCACTTTGTAACAATAAATGTGTTTAGAGACTGTTATCTCAAAAGAGATAAATAAAATGGTGTCTTCATAGTACAGCACTTAGCCTAATCATGTCTGGAAACTTGACAAGTGTGTTTTATTGGGATAAATGTAAAAAAAAAAAAACACGTATGATCTATGAGCATTTCACACATTGCTATGCACACTAATTTCGGGGACACTTAATTTCTAGCGATTTATCGTCAATTTGATTTCACAGATACTAATTAAACTAAACTGAGCTAGACAGTGACATCTCTGAATTCAATAATGAAATGCCTTTAACTGAAAATCTAATGTTTAATCTTATTGTATAACCGTACTGACCTCTATCCTCCAGTTTGATACCCTATTCGGTGGCACAGCACAATCTGTATTTATTTAGCTATATAAATAAAGGTGACTTGACTTGACTAATAATATGAAACTACTTTCGCTACATTACAGTTATACACATGTATTGCATTATATCCAATAAAACGGGGAAAAAGACTATAGGCTTACAAGATTCCTTATCCTTATCTAGTGGATAAAATGAATATCACATCTTCCAGTTGAAATGGCTGATAGTTTAGAGGTGATTTTGCTTCATGACTGTACAGGTTCAGTGAATACAATGAATTCTATTTACACTACAAGTGAAAATAGTATATTTTGTTAGCAATAGATTCTATTTAATAATGGGAACATTTTCTTGCAGTAGGCCTAATACTAATTTGATGCTTTTTATAATACTTATTGCAAATAGTGGGTGATATCTGCACCTCAGTATTGTAGTAAGCTACATTAGCCTATAAAACAGTATACAATAACGTATTGAGTGTAAATGATAATTTTTATTACAATTATTAACTGGATGCCGCCCTTACAGCTATCCCTATCCATAACCAATTACAACGTCATTTTCCAGTTTTCGATTATTTCCTTAATTTTTTATTTTTTTTTAAATACCTTTCCTATGTGATACGGGATGTGAAAAGAGAGTAGAGAGAGGTCGGTAAAAGGTGGAATCGAACGCGGGTCAATCGCGTCAAAAATCACCTGCTGCGCGCTCTACCTCCTGCGCCACTGAAGCTGACGCTGATTAGCGGTTTTATACAGGTTTTATTCTGCGACACGTTGGTAGGTGGAGTTATTGTAAGCAGCTTCTGCCTCAATGAAAACTAAATAATTATTAAAAATAGCCTACAGCGGCGTTTTATTTTCATGAAGGGGCAATCGAATGTGCCGTTCTCTTTTGGGCTCTGTACCTTGTCGTCTATACGCCATAAACATTCATAAAGAGCGGCACTCGTCGTTAAATTATGCACATATCCAAAAAGGAAGTCATTACTATGCACATATCCAAAAAGGAAGTCATTACTATGCACATATCCAAAAAGGAATTCTTGATATCAAGAATTACGTTGTTGATATCAAGAACTAAGTTGTTGATATCAAGAATTACGTTGTTGATATCAAGAATTACGTTGTTGATATCAACAACGTAATTCCTGATATCAACAATTTAAACAATAAATGTTAAAAGGGCGACAAAACTATTGCAGATATAACTGTTGATATCAACAACTTAGTTCTTGATATCAAAAATGTAATTCTTGATATCAACAACTTAACTGTTGATATCAAGAACTTAATTATTGATATCAAGAATTAAGTTGTTGATATCAAGAACTAAGTTGTTGATATCAAGAACTAAGTTCTTGATATCAAGAATTGATTTTGAATGGCAGCCTATGGTGACATTTAACTAGTGAAAATACAATTACAGATATCAAAAATGATAGTTTTTACTAGTAGAAATGTAATTGTTGATATCAATAATTGGCATTTTAACTAGTGAAAATGTAATTGTTGATATCAAGAATTAACATTGTTACTAGTGGAAATGTATTGCTGATATCAAAAATTACAATTGTTACTAGTAGAAATACAATTCCTGATATCAATAATTAGCATTTTAACTAGTGAAAATTAAATTGTTGATATCAAAAATACATATCCTGAGAAGAAATAAAAGTCAAAACGGCTTGCCATATTGTGTACAGCTCATTGCATTACTATGAGGTTAGTAATTGTAAGATGGCAGCTGTTGACGAACACTGCCTGGGGTCAGGTGATGATGGTTTATTGCATGTCCTTAACTTTCCATACTTGATTTAAAAGGCCCAGAGTAATATGCCACTATTGAGACACATCCCACACCTTAATATGTCATTAGAAAATCCACTTTGAAATTATACTGTAGGTTATTACCATTTACCATCATCTCTAAACCACTCGTCCTCAGGCCAACCCTTCATATAATTAAATTACGTCACTTAAGAAAAACAGAAATATTATGTATCATTAAAAGACACCTTACTGCTTTTAAAAATAATTATTTGAGCTTCGAATTTTCTTTTGAGATGGCAAGCTTCTTTTGTTGTAAATTCTACTGTATTTATGTACACTAGTTTGCAATTTGTGTGCATAATAGTATTTACTTCTTTGGTAGGAGTCACTATTCCAATAGTCAGTAACAAGGAATTTCAGTTTTACTGGTAACACATCTTATTTGCCATCTAATTCTATGGAGTCTGTTTCAGATATCAACTATTCATTCTTGAATGTTGTATGTTTTCCAGTTGTTGCTTTTACCTATTGCAGTTTTACTTGTAACCTTTTAAATAGTTACTATCTATTCTAGTTGTCCTAGTACTTAAGTGTAGTTGAAGGAAAGATTGAATAAATATTACTTAGTAATGGAATAGTATCTAAAGCACAGTTACAGTGACTTTGAAAAAGATTATTTTGTTAGTTATTATTTGATTGCTTCTTAGGTTAAAAAAAAAGCATTAGTAACATTAAAATAGGTATTAGTGCGGTTTATACAATAGCTGTTAAAATGGCCCATAGAACTCAATGGGAATAAAATTTATATTTATGTACTCTAGTTTTAAATGCATGCATGCATTTACAACTGGTGATTTATTCCTCAGCTATGCATTTGACCGGAGGACAGGGGCAAAGGTGGCCATCAAGAAACTCCATCGTCCCTTCCAGTCTGACCTGTTTGCCAAAAGAGCTTATCGGGAGCTCAGGCTGCTCAAACACATGAAACATGATAATGTAAGACATCAAAAATTGACACTCCATTATGAGAGTTTCTCATCTGCCCTGTCATAATTGAACAGATTTGCAGGCTTCATGCTGCGCTGTATTTAAAAATCACTGGTTGAACCGTTACAGGTTATTGGACTCCTGGATGTTTTCACTGCAGACCTTTCTCTAGACAGATTCCATGACTTGTGAGTATTTTACAAGTGCTTTGACTGTGGTTGTTTTTGATATAGTGATTCTTGGATGCATGGTCATCTGATTCTCCCAGTCTTTTGCACAGTTACTTGGTCATGCCTTTCATGGGTACTGATCTGGGAAAGTTAATGAAAATGGAGAGACTGTCAGAGGACAGGGTCCAGTATCTGGTCTACCAGATTTTGAGCGGACTCAAAGTGAGTATTGTAAGTTCTTAGTAATACTTACTTGCTCTCAAATATATTGCCATAAATCTCTTTGTGTTCACAGTATATCCATGCTGCTGGAATCATTCACAGGGTGAGTAAGGTGATTTTAGTCTTAAACACATATATCTGACCCTGGACCACAAAACCAGTCATAAGGGTAAATTTTTCGAAATTGAGGTTTATACATCATCTGAAAGCTGAATAAATAAGCTTTCCATTGATTTATGGTTTGTTAGGATAGGACATTATTTGGCCGAGATAAAACTGTTTGAAAATCTGGAATCTGAGGGTGCAAAAAAATCTAAATATTGAGAAAATCACCTTTAAAGTTGTCCAAATGAAGTTCTTAGCAATGCATATTACTAATCAAAAATTAAGTTTGGATATTTTTACAGTAGGAAATTTACAAAATATCTTCATGGAACATGATCTTTACTTAATGTCCTAATGATTTTTTGGCATAAAAGAAAAATCAATAATTTTGACCCATACAATGTATTTTTGGCTATTGCTACAAATATACCCCAGCGACTTGTTTTGTGGTCCAGGGTCACATATACACATGTATTTCTCACTGCAAAACCACTGACTTCATCTGTTAAAATCTGCAGGATCTTAAACCTGGCAATCTGGCAATAAATGAGGAGTGTGAGCTTAAGGTATGCCACCATGTTCATGTGTGAAGTGGTATTTGCATATTCATGCTGTATGCCTCTTGTCAAGATAAAGCCTGGTGTCTTGTATTAAAGATCCTGGATTTTGGTCTAGCACGACAAGCAGACAGTGAAATGACAGGCTATGTTGTGACACGTTGGTACAGAGCACCTGAGGTCATTCTTAGCTGGATGCATTACACACAGACCGGTTAGTACCATGTTGCATGCACTAATCTTAATATATTTATCCATACTATCTATACTGTGATTAAAAGCATATGTTAATACTAAATAAAGATCAGTGTTATTCTATTTTATGGCTTTCATAAAGGTAATAGAAATTCCTGATTAATGAGATATAGCACAATTGCTATTCATGTTTGTGTTTGATTAAATGTTTCCCGTCAGTGGACATCTGGTCAGTCGGATGCATCATGGCAGAGATGCTGCTAGGGAAACCACTGTTCAAAGGAAATGACCGTATCCTTCCTCGCAGAAAAGCTGTGTTTTTTAAGTACAAATTTTGGAGAATTTTTGTCATTGTATTTTTGATGTGGTGATTACTTCCCTAAGTCTCATCCCCAGTATATTTGAATCCTTGACCATTTTCCACCAGACCTGGATCAGCTGATGGAGATCATGAAGATTACAGGGACGCCCACAAAGGAGTTCACGGCCAAACTACAGTCTGAAGATGTGTGTTTCAGTTATATTTTCATACTAAGACTAGTTTGCAGACCTCTCACCAGATATATTATGAGATGTGAAAATCTAAACCACTTTTTTCTAGGCTAGACACTACATAGCAAAGTTACCAAAACTTAGAAAGAAAGATCTTCGGACATTGTTACCAAATATCAACCCCCAAGGTAAGAGTGTTTCTGTCTTGCTCAATGCAAAAAGGAGATGAATGTGTATTTTTCAATTTTTTAATCAGGGTTATCATATATTATAATGTGGACATATCATAATTATGACTACTCCATGTGAAAGTATTTATAAAGCATTTTGCTTATAGTTTTATTATTTCTATTCATTTATTTTCATTTAATATGCATTTAGTTTTAATTACATCATATTGAGATTGCATTGAATATTTGTTCTCTTAAAAATCCATTCAACCACCATAACCACCATTTTTAAATGAACTTGTGAAGTAAAGAAGTGAAAAATCAAAGCAACTATGTTGTTTTATTCAAAGCAACTTTTATTGCATTCAAGGTGTGCACTTTATTAGTTCATGCACTCCTTGAGGATTGAACCCATGACCTTGATAAGTTTGTTTCCCTTGGAATGCATGAACTACTATTTTATCTAAGCACATCTTTCATGAATGCATTTGATGAAGACAAGTTTGAATGCCACATAATTGTTTGTCATTGACTGATTTCCCTCTCAGTGATTCATGTGTTAGACAGCATGCTGCTCCTGGACCCTGAAAGTAGAATAACGGCGGCAGAGGGACTGGCTCTTCCTTTCTTCTCTGATTTTCGTGAACCAGAGGAGGAGACCGAGGCCCCACCGTATGATCATTCTCTGGATGAGGCAGAGCAGTCAGTGGAGCAGTGGAAAAGTAGGTTTAAATTACTTGAAATTCACAGCAATGGTATAATGGATTAGGCAACCATTCAAGATATAGATGAGTTTGTTTCTTCATTTGAACAGATGTGGAGAAATTTAGCATTACATCACTTGCTCACCAATGGATCCTCTGCAGTGAATGGGTGCCGTCAGAATGAGAGTTCAAACAGCTGATAAAAACATTACAATAATTCACAGTAATACATACGACTTTAGTCCAATAATTAACGTCTTATGAAAAGCTGTGTGTTTGTAAGAAAATTTTTTATGTCCTCTGTCCATAATACTGCTTTTCCCATTTAAAGCAATTGTTTTGTCTGAATCAGGAGAGAAATATGTACAGATCAAGCACAAGTGAAAACAGTTCTCAACAAATATGTTGGTGGATTTTGATGTGAGAGGACACCTGGGATGGACTTTTTCCACTGGTGTTATTATGGACTCTTATTTTGCCCAGATCCGACGGATTAAAGTTGAAACATCTTAACGATGGATTTGTTTCTTACAAACACGCAGCTGTTCACTTTACGAGATGTTAATTGTGAATTACTTGTGGATTATTGTGATGTTTTTATCAGCTGTTTGAGCTCTTATTCTGATGGCACCATTTTTGGGTGAACTGTTCCGTTAATTAGTTAGTATTTTACTCTTATATGTGGCATAGTTTATTCTGGAGAGTTAAGAAATAACCATTTTTTTTCTCTTTTCTGTTCCTTCTATTCCCTCTTTGACCCCAGAACTCACCTTCACTGAAATTCTGACCTTCCATCCAGCACCAGCGGTGGCAGAATCTAAAGAGACAGCTCTCTGAGAGTGCTTGTTTTTACATCACCAAGGCTTTACATTTTCTTTGTACCATGTCATATATAGACTTTGAACTATTTTTGTGAGTGAGTGTACTGTTTAGTTTTAGCTAATCAGTCTGTTGTGTGCTAATGTTTGGCACTATTGGCAGACCAGCACCATTCTGAAATATATTGAGTTGAAAATTTAAGTATAAATCTTTGCAACTAGCACCTTTTTTTTATTAGTAGTATTGTTTTCAAGCCAAGCTCACCACTAGCCAGCATTAATGCTGACACATAATTACACTGGAGATAATTTCACTGACATACTACTGTATAAATATCTGTATGTTTTATATGGTTTACATTTAATCCTGAAATAGAAAAAAACCCCTCTTTTCAGGTTTTTGCTAAACCCCACAGCCAAATACTTCAGTATCTGCAAGAGTATTAATTTTACCTTTTAATACAGCTTTCTAACCTGGCCACAGTCACAAATGCAGAGTCCAGAAAAATCATGTTTTTATGCAAAGGAAAATAATGTACAATAAGCATGTTTTTAATTAATTACATTACATTTTTGTTGTATATTTTTAATTCAGGTTTACAGAAGAAAAAAAAAAGTAGGATTAAAAGACAGTTGATAATTTTTCTGATTTTGAGGTTGCTTTCTAATTCTTATCCTCAGTTTATGTGTGTGTGTGTGTGTGTGTGTTTTAAGTATTGTAAGGTGTTTCCATGACACTTGAACTTATTTGGAAGTCAACTGAACTGAATTTCTCATGATATCCAACAGAGGGCGACATGTACACTTTCTTTGCACTGTCTTTAATAACATTTCACAGTTAAACTTTTTAGCTGCATTATTACACTAGAAGCTCCATTTAGACTTTAGGTCCTATGCCCAGCCGCTGATTTTATTAAAGGTTTTCTAATGCAGTTGATTAAGTAGTGAGCATTGCTGCTAAATGCCAATACTGTGCTGTAGTTTCCTATGAAGAATTACAGTCATTTTAGCTCTAAGAGTTCAGTTGACCTTTGAACTTCTAGTTTAGGGACACAATTCCCTTTCCCATGAGAGTCCTTCTCTGTTCCTGTAGCCTGTCTTTGATACCTGGCCTTTTTTGGCCTTTGTTTAGAGTCCTTGTGTGGCTCATGTGGTCAGAGAGTGTTCTGCCCGAAGGAAAACAGAGGAGGGGGAAAATACATTTTTCATCCTGGTTACTTCTTGGCAGCCAGATGTAATGACACAGATTGAAAGAGGACGAGAGGAAGATAGCAAGCAAAGCCAGCAAATTTTCTTCTCTCACTGCTTTATTTAAAGAACTTCTCTGATTTGTTGACGCAAATACCTTTCTGTGTTTGTTAGAAATACTGGTTGCACCACAAAGGTGTCTGTAAAAAGTCATTTAAGTTTAAAGCTGTTTCAAGATGTATGTACTGTTAAATCTAACACCAAATTTTGTGCAAAAGGTTTTAAAGGACTAGTTCTCCCAAAAATTTAAATTTGCTGAAAATGTTCTCAGTTTCAGGCCATCCAACACGTAGATGAGTTTGTTTCTTCATTGAAACATATATAAAGAAATTTAGCATTGCATCACAATTTAGCACTCATCAGTTGGTCCTCTGAAGTGAATGGGTGCCGTCAGAATGAGAGTCCAAATAGCTGATAAAAACATCACAATAACTCCAGTCCATCTGTTAATGTTGTGAAGCAAAAAACTGCATGTTTGTAAGAAACAAATCCATCATTAAGGTGTATTAACTTTAAACCTTCGCTTCTGGCCAAAATACCAGTCCATAATTCAGAATAACACTTCCTCCAGTGAAAAAGTCCATCCCCTGTCATCTTCTCTCATGAAAATTCACCAACATATTTATTTAGAACTGACGCCACTCATTCGCTACAGAGGATCCATTGATGAGTAAATGATGTAATGTTAAATTTCTCCAAATCTGTTCCAATGAAGAGCATCATTTGTATGATGATAGTGATATTTTATATCTAATGTAATGACATTTAGACATTTTAAGTGAATGAAGTGTCCAAATACTTACTGAGGCTACTGTATGTTTATACTTTATATACAGTATGCAATTTCACAAACAACTCTTTAAACTGAGAACACTATGTCCTGTGAATAAACTATGGTGGGCTGTCCCTGTCAAACATCCTGTCTTGTGCAACACTCTTGAATTGGGATAAACATAATATTTCATTGTTTGCTTATGTTTGCATAGTTTAGAACGATTGCATAAGTGACTTTAGCTTGCTTTTCTCAGCATATGCTTGAAGTTTCCAGTGCTCACCAAGGCTGCATTTATTTGATAAAAAATATAGTGAAAAAAAATATTATCACAATTATTTGGTGATTTGGTGCACAAGAAACATTCTTGTTTATTATTATTATTATACATTCTGAAAAGAGTTAATATTTTTTGTGAACCATGATACTTTTTTTTCAGGATTCTTTAATGAACAGAAAGATCAACACATTTATTTGAAACAGAAATCTTTTTAAATGTTTTTACTGTCAATTTTGCTCAACTTATTGTATCCTTGCTGAATACAAGTATTAATTTCCTTAAAAAAAAAAAACAAGAAATCATACTAACCCCAAAGATTTGAACCTTTTGAACGACCTGAAAATATTCAATATAAACACCAATATATTCGCTCTTGGAAAGTAGATACAAAATGTTTAAATGCAAGAACTACAGTCAAAATAAAATAAAGCATGTTTTCAATAAATTAAAAAAATGAAGAATGATATGCAGTTTTTTTTCATTTAAATACATTTATATTCTTAACAGCTATATTCATCTGTTTATAGAGTTTAAAATATAAAATCTTTTGTAACATTATGAATGTCTTTCCTGTCACTTTTAAGAAATTTAATGTATCCTACTAAATAAAAGGCTTATTTTTTATTTTTTATGCTTTTAAAATCTGACTGACCTCAAACTTTTAAATAATTAAGTAGATTTTTAAATATTTCTGCATTTAATAATCTTCCTCTCATAAGCAGTCTTGGTTGCACTGTGAAACGCTGTCTATCTTCTCCTGCTTCGTGCTCTCTGCATATTTTACTGTTTACTTTCTCTCTCTGTCTCTTTCACAAGCACAGGGAGATGCACGTGCCTCCTCACTGTTTAGCTGATCTTGAGGAATCCTTTGGCTTAGTGGGCTGCGCAAGAGGAAATTCCACTGGCTCAAATGTTCTCAGTAAAAGCCCCAGCATGGATCAAGGACCCGGAATCCCTGCAAGCCAACGACTCTGCAGGGACAGCGAGGGGCCTGAAGGAATGAACGTGACGGTACCACAGATGGTTCTCCTCCAGTCAGCAGACAGACTATGGTTAGAATGGTATTTTAAGTATCACCATGCTCATAAAAATAACTGGTACCCAAAACATATGTGCGTGACCTTAAGAAGTTCGTACTTGTTTTTATTCCACTTCATAATTCTGTTGATGAAGGATAATAAAGAAAGGGTGAGAGCGCTCATATCGCAGATTATAATGCATCAGGACTGTTTTCAGAAAAGATTTAGTGCAGAATGTGAGTGTTCTCTGATGGTCTTTATGTGTGGTATTATCCAAAAGGCCCTAGAGAGCCATCATGTACAAGATTGCACTTGACTGAAAAATATCCAGCTCCCATTCTGGCGCAACCAAACCTGTCAAAGTTATAAGTTTTACAGCTGCCTAAATACTGTGAAGGTCAGAGGTGGTTCCCTTGGTTTTTCTTTTTGGAGGAATTCAGCTGTTTTAAAGAACAGAATGTTCCTGGTTGTAAGTGATGTAAGAAGAACACAGCAACATCCTCCTCCGTTGGAAAAGTTCTGGGGGGCTTTTAGATTTCTTTAGCAGTACTCCAGGAAATTGTGGTCGCGGTTTCACTGTGGTCAGTTATATGCAGTTGGCTCATATATTAAGTGTATATCAAAACAGCTTTTCAATGGGTCACTATTTGTTCGTTTGTCAGGAGAGTACTTTGTTATTGCTGACATTCAGTTTTAGATTACATAAATGCTGCTACTTGCAGTATATGGCAAGTTCTTGTTTATTATTATTATTTTGTATTTTTGTATTTGTGGATTGTTGAACTAAAATCAAAAGCCAAAAGATCAATATCTAAACATGAATGGATATAAAAATGAACTCTAAACTCAAATATAATATTTTATTTAAACTCAGCCTTTACACAACCAATACTGTTTTAAGGTTTGGGGTCAGTAAGGTTGTTTTAAATAAATAATTTATTCTGCAAGTTTCAGTTAAATTGATCATAAGTGACAGCAAAGACATGTATAATTACAAAAGACTTCTTTTCCAAATAAATTCTGCTCTTTGGAACTTTGTATTAATCAAAGATTCCTAAATATATAAATATTCTGTCTGTCTGTCT
>JAFVLL020001441.1:0-47995 GCA_021397915.2 Tor tambroides
GACATCTAGCAAATGTTCCTTTGCGCAGAAAAGGCAAATGGCTAGCATATTTGGAGTTTGTGATCTTTCCATAGACACACTGGTGGCAAAACTGCTGCTAGAAGACTTTAGCTTGCCGGTTTTGACGACAGATTTAGTCTTAGCGGCATTTCGAATAGTTTGATCAATTATATTGCCAAATATAGGGTCAGTTAGTATATTAACTTGCTTCTCAATGAACTTGACTAGGTCACAGAATCTCACCTTGCTGTGTCCCCTTTCATGGAGCTCCAAAACTTCAGTTCGCCATCTTTCTCTGAGTTTGAATGGCAATTTAATGGTCAGTGATCGAAGATTAGAGGCAAGATCAAGTTCCTCCATAAATGCCATCTCTTCCATAACATTACAACACCCTCTCAGGTATAGTGCAAAAGCTTGCAGTCCTTTGGATCCTCTGGCTTAATGGATGGCCAAGACAGGGCCTTTTCTATATATGCATTAGAGATTTTAAACTCATTTCCAAAATGTTCTTTGAGGAGATTTTTGGCTCGCTGATATCCCCTGACAGGATTCATGTGAAGGCAAGTCATGATCAATTCTTTAGGCTGCCCTCTGGTAAACTGTTCCAAAAAACACAGCCTATCTTGATCATTGTCAATTTTTCTCTCAATAGTGTCCTCAAAAGATCTAATGAATGCTCTAAACTCCAGCGGCTCTCCATCAAAAACTTTTACTTCCTTCTGAGGCAAAGAGAACAAGATTGTCTGTTTCACAAGACTGTCAGTGATATCAGTTTGTTTCCGTAAAATACTATACAAAGCAGTGTCTGCTGAAGGTGTTGGATTCACTTGAGGTGCTGGCTGAAATATTGAACTGGATGCCTGGGTGCTTGGGTGGCTAGGTGCGTGAGTCTGAACTTGCACCAGATGGTGTCGCACATCAGGTCTTGGTAGTTCAACAGCTCTAGATACTGGTTCAAGATGTTGCCGCTCCTCTCTAAAGGCAATATGCGTCTCTGCCAGAGCAGATACAAATGAACCTGCTTCCAAAGTGACTAGCCTGGCTTTGGGATGTTTCAGAGGAGCTTTGCTTTCCTTTTGCTCACGGAATGCCGAATGCGGCTATTTAGGATGGACATTTTGAACCTTCATTGCACTTCTCGTTGAGTCACCTAGTACCAGCCGAGATTTTTTTTTAACTCCAATGCATCTTGTTCCTCATCAATATATTCATTCATTGCATCTACTGGAATTACTGGTTTTTCTACTTCTTTCAAGACATTGATTCTAGCAGTGGTTCTAGCAGTGATTCTAGCAGTGTTCCTTCTGCAGGTTTAGCTTCTGCTCCTTTTCCTCAAGTGCATGTTTCTCTTTTAATGCAGCATAATGGACCTTTAGAGCAGCCTGTTCCGCTTCTGCTTCAACCAGTGCTGACAAGTGTGAACTGTGCGAGCTCCGAGAACTATACGAGCTCCGTGAACTGCGTGAGCTCCGTGTAGACTCTTTTGACCCGAAAGATACTACGGAAACATTGTCAGCAGAAGCATCAACCTCAACATCTTTTGTAACTGCAGTACTAGACAGCCAGGTAGTCACACATGACATAAAATCTTGAACTGCGTCCATTTTAGGCTGGAACCACGTCTCAAGATCAATTCTACGCTCTCCCTCACTTAAAAGATGTTGAAAAGACTTATGAGCATCTTTAAATTCATCCAGTAATTTCCTGTATTTCCTGTATGCTTTGTCTGACTTCAACGACATTTATATCATCATCCAACAATCCTTTAACAATGTTCATTTGGCGTGTTAACAATGCCAATCTTATTTTCCTGTTCGCTTGCAACTGATATATTGTTTCCTCCATGTCTTTCAGAGAATCATCACAAGCTTCCTGACGCTCAAGAACTTCTGGCTCAATTGACTCTTCAGTCATATTTATCCAATCGATCAAAAGTTCATTTAATTTGCAAACTGATAGCAGTGTTGCAGGTTCAACAATTAAAGTTCATGCATTTGCAAAGTCTTTCGTGCGGCACACTCATGCTTAAACATCTTCTGACCTTTTCCTGTTTCCACAAACTTAAAATGTTTTGAACTTTACATAGCGCATCCTTTGTCCGCGATCATCAACCAGCTCCTTGTTGCGTTCAAATAATCCAAATCCAAATGATTTCGAGCCTGGTCTTTAGACTTATGTAGTGACCCTTACTTGATGTTAGTTAGTCACTTCTTGGGTCTGCTGGGTAAATTTTAGACACCTCTTTGTTTGCTCCTTTATATCCATTAAAGTCCAGGGAAATGATGTAGATCACAGTTGATTTATTTATCTTGAGTGTTACAAAACTAAACTGATACAACTTAACATTGAAAGTAAATACAAAATAATTCAAGCTGTAAACTATAAAAACACCGGAAAACATTGAATGGGAGAAAGAAGGTCTAAAGACCGTGCGCTTCTAGCAAACCACCCCATCTCTTTAGACACCTGTGGCTTTATCTTATGGTTTGTCCTGTAGAGGGCGCACAGAGACTCCAGAATGGTTCGTCCAGTAGAGAGCGCACACCAACTCCATAAAACATACAAGTAAGAAGGGAAAACGTGAAACAATATAGCAAAACCTATATATGGCTTCTACATACATACATACATATATATCAAAATATGGGAACACTTTTTGAGGGCCTGTCCATCAGTACTCATGAAAGGCTAGAAATCACTCTCCAAATGTTAGAAGTCCCAGTGCTATTGTTCAGTGGATTGTTGCTTGACCAATCAGATCCAAGGACCTGTTGTATAAATAGTGTAAAAAGGGATAGTTCACCCCAAAATGAAAATTTGTTCATGTTGTTCCAAACCTGTATGATTTTCTTTCTTCTGTTAAATAACAAAAGATGATATTTTTAAGAATGTTGGTAACCAAACAGTTAGTTGGTAGCTATTGACTCCCACAATATTTTTTTTTTCATACAATGGAATTCAGTGGCTACCAGTGGCTGTTTAGTTACCAGGAGGGAGTAGCCAGGACAGAGACAGGAGGGACCCAGGCCACAGCCATGATGGCGGCTCACAGTAGAGCCGACGGAGGGAGGAGCCATGGTGGAGGAAGGGCTGCCGAATGCAGGGGGCCGACTGACGGTGGCGGAGCAAGTGGTGGTGGAGCCCGAGGCGGAGACAGAGAGCCGATGAGCCAGGGAGACAGGGAGCATCCGGAGGGCCAAGGCGGAGCCGGAGCGACAGAGGACCAAGGTGGAGCCGGAGGGAAGGAGGATCCTGACAGAGCTGGAGGGATGAGGTGCAGCCGGAGGAGTTGAGGCCTGAGGCGGCGGATGGTCAACGACAGACCAAGGCGGAGCCGGAGGGACGAGGGAGCCTGGCGGGGCTGGTGGACTGACAGGCCAGAGTGGAGAAGAGGTAGCTAGGAGCCATGGTGGAACTGCTGGGTCGACGGGCCGAGGTGGAGTGTGGGACTCAGAGGCTGGAGGAAGAGACCAGTGATCCTCCAGCCACGAGGCTGATGGAGACTGGCAGACCCGTGGCGAATCCAGCACACAGATGATGGGCTGAGGGTGAGCTGAAGGGCTGCCAGGAGACAGCGGTGGTGATGGTGAGGACTGGTGCAGAGGTGGTGGGAGAGGGAGGCTGGGCGGGAGTTCAGGATGATCAGGGGGTTTAGGAACGGTGTGTGCTACCCACACACACCATAAGGCCACTCCCAGCACCAGGAGTGCCAGTGATAGGGGAACGACCTCCATGGTCATTGTCACACAGGTAGATAGTTCAGGACAGATAGTCAGTTCTGGGCAGACAGACAGTTCATTCACGGCCTCCATGGCCGTATCAGGATAGGAAGGTGATGACGGAAGACTGGGTAATTCAGAAAAAAAGTAAATTAAATCTTCTGAGTCCCACCTCAGCGGTGATGCAGTGGGCGGGGCTTTCCTCCGCGGTCCCGCACTCTGGTGCATCATCCACCGTCGCGTGCAACATTGCCGGCACTCACACCTGGTCAGACGTTACGAGAGGCTCGGGCTCTGGGACGATCTCCAGCTCTGTCACTCTCCTCGGCGATGGCTCATTGATCGTGGCGGACATGGGCTCTCCGTCCGCGATGGGCCCGGGCTTTAGCTCCGCGCTGCGGGGTAATGGTGAGCTGGGCTCTGGGTCTGGAGTGGAACTGGTGAGATCATCCTCTAATCCAACGGTAAACGGAGATTAATTTCTCGCCAGTACCCACTCCACAAAGGCGGCAAAACTCTCCCGAGGACCATCTTCAGACGAAGCGGAGTTAAAACGAGCAGAGCGCGTCGTCCGGATAGCTGGTGTAGTGAGCTATTTCAAGGAACAGTCTTATATGGTCCTCGAGAGATCTCTCCCCCTGCTCCAGCAGGAGGAGAAGGAATTTGGGACGGTCAATAAATACTTAAAATGAAAACTGACAAAAAAACGGGCAATAAAAACGGGGTAAATCACGATGGGAGTTCTTTCTTTTTCTTTCTTTTTTGTTCGGTCGGTTATTCTGTCACGCTTAGGTCGAGGAAAGGCACACGAAGATAATCGCTCTATTTAATAGTAATCCAAGATTATGAAAACAAGCTCACAACAGCAGTAACATAAACAATAACTGAAAGAGCATTGGACAAAGGAGTGAGCTTAAATGAGGCAACTAATGAGGGCAACACAGGTGCAGGAGGTTAACTGATAATGAACTAAATGAGATAATGACCTAATGAACTAAACTAGGACAGGAACAAAATCAAATATGGGCAAGCAGGAACTAAACCAGAGCAAAAGACAGAAACTAAATGAAACACACAACAAAAGAGTTCAGGGGTGTGATGCCAGCATTCTTCAAAATATCTTTTTTTTGGGGTTCAGCTGAAGAAGTTTGGAACAACTTAAGGGTGAGTAAATGATGACATAATTTTAAGTTTTGGGTGAACTACTCCTTTTGTTCAAATTACAAAAGTATGACCAATAAGGATGCTTGCAAAGATAAAAATGCTTACTTGCTTACTAATATTAATAGTTAATATGTTAAGCAAACAAAAATAGCATCCAGTATCATGTTGTTGTTTTCAGACTGAGAAGTATGAGATGCTGATTTGTTTAATGAATGATGGTTCCTGTAGTGTGGAGGCATGTCTGGTATTCTCTCTCCTGCACAAATGCATTAACATGGCTGGCTGCTCCCGCTGTGATGGGGTGATGGTTGTTGTGGCCCCGCCCCCTGTGCTGCTGGTGTTGGTTGGCTCTGGCCGTCAGTCAAACGGCAGGATGGCGTAGGGCTCTGGTTGCGTGACTGCTGGGCAACACCTGTCACACCGAGTGTTCCTGTCTGAGACAGATATAAGCTGACAGCTCGAAGACTCGCTCTCTCTCTTGCACTTCCTCTCAAGCTTTGATTGGCATCTCAAGGAGGAAGAAAGGGAGAAATTTCAGACACACACACACACACACACACACACATATATATATATATATATATATATATATATATATGATTTAACATCAAACTTTCACTCTTTTCTGTGAATTGGGCAAATGTGTTTGCAAAATGCTCAGAAATTATTTGTGATTCAGTTCGATTCGTTCGGATGGCTCTCCCATGGAGTCATTTAGAACAGTTTCTCAGTCATTAAAATGGTGAAACAGAAGTAGATATTTACCTGCAATCAACTGAAACAACTTTTTGAGGTAACTTTGAGAAACTAGTCCTGAGTCATTACATTGAAAGTGCATTCATTCTGCTCTGCATTGGGTATACAATACATTAAGCCAATTACAAGAAAGATACACATATTCAAAAAAATGCTTCTCTTAAAGATTAAACAATTAAAAAAAAAAATAAAAATAAATAAATAAATAAACCCTGCAGGACAGGCACCCCGATTTGTTAAAAATAATGTAAATAATTAATTATTTCTCAAATATTTTTTTTTTTTAAATTGATTACTTTTTGTTGTATGTTATGGTTCTATTTTTCTGTTTTTAAGACAGCTGAAAATATACTGAAAAAAAGAGTTTTGCATCCCAGAGCAAACAAAATAGATATAACAATAAATAACAGTTAAACAATGACAGAAATGTTGTTCATCATTTTAAAGTATAGCTTGACTTTATGTCCAAATCGAGTTGGCTGCAGGAGTCACACAGAACAGAACAATATGTTCTTTTTTCTTAATAAACAACTGAGTAAGCCGCATTTAATAAATGTGATTGAAAGCAATGTCACTGATATGACAACGGAATAAAATACAATCAAAATATTATTGCCACAATTTTAGTATACATAAATAAGTATTCATTCACATCTGTAAAGGTAAATAATTTACCTTTATACACTCTTAAAAATAAAGGTTCTTTATCGGCATCAATGGTTCCACAAAGAACCTTTACCATTCATGGAAACTTTTCATTCCACAAAAGGTTCTTTACAGTGGAAAAAGGTTCTTTAGATTATTAAAATGTTCTTCACACTAAGAAAAAAATGGTTCTTTTAAGAACTGTTCACTGAAAGGTTCTTTGGGGAACCAAAACTGGTTCTTCTATGGCATCGCTGTGAAAATCCCCTTTTGGAACCTTTTTAAGAGTGTAGATGCTGTCAATATGTCAGAATTGTGTGTTTCAGTGTCTACGCAAATGCAAGTAAATGTAAATGCAGTAAAACCACACTTTACATAAAAATACATATGAATACTCATGAGATCATGTCGGGTTATTAGTTCATATGTTCAGTTTCTGAGGACAGGACACACATATGTCGGAGTCTCTCGAGTGCCTCTAACACAGTCACACGCACTCACATGTGAATGAGCAGCAGAACCGTGTGGCATGTGTGCTGTTATTAGTGTTATTCTGGGATCTAATGATAACACAATGTTTCAAAAAGAATTGCCTAAAGAATTGTGAAAATGGACAAAGTGAAATTATTCTGTCAGTCATTCTGGAGGGAGAGAGAAAGGATGCCATTTATCCTCAGTGACTGACAACATTAGTTCTGTTCCAAAACATCGTCAGCTGCCTTCCTAGATAAGGTTTCCAAACAGCCTTCTAACATAGACCGTATTGGCCAAATTTTGTTAATTCAAGATTAGCAGACAGAGTCAAGAGAAATGTTTCATACTGTACTGATGAAATGCAATTTATTGTACTGTTAAAGGGATAGTTCACTCAAAAATGAAAATTCTGTCATTTACTCACCCTCATGTCATTCCAAACACATGTTTTTCATTCATCTTCAAAACACAAATGAAATTATTTTGAATATTCTCTAATCAGTTTTCACCATCCATTGAAAGGCAATGCAATGCAAAGTATGTCAAGCTTTAAAAAGTACATAAGGACATCATAGAAGTGATCCATATGAATGGAGCAATTCAAATACTTTTCTAATTTACTAATTTGAGTCTTCTGAAGACACAATTGCTTTACATGTTGAACAGATTGAAGACTTTTTTCATTAATGAACATTGATCAAGCCACATACAGTATATAGAGCACTTCAAATATGGTAAACTGAATCTGAAATGTGCATTACAGGTTTGTTCTCGCATGTCATGCAAGTATAGTTTAGCTTCTGTTTTTATGCACTTTTGAAGATTTTTGGTGAAATTTTGATTGTATAGACTTTCAGTGGATGGACAAAAATTATGAGAGAATATTAACAAATATTCATTTAGGTTTCAAGGATGAAACAGCCTTATGAGTTTGACATGAGGGTGCGAGAAAATGTTGACAGAATTTTCATTTTTGGGTGAACTATCCCTTTAAGAAACTTTTGAATATGTTTAGTTTTTACTTCAAAGTTTTTTTCATTAGTCTATATCCTCATCAGACAATACTCTATATTTACAGTAATTTCACAATTTAAAATTAAATTTGCATAAAGGCAGTACAAAAAATACTCTTGATGTATTAATACTTTACTGATTTTTTTTAAAAATATATTGTTTATTTTTGTTGTTGTTGTTTTTTGTTTGTTTGTTTTTTGCATTTAGAACAAGATTTTTTCCCCTTTTTTGCATTATGATTAAAATAAAATGAAATGAAAAATAATGAAGTAATGGCAAAATGCAAAAAAAATAAAAATAAAATAAATAAAAAATAAAAATAAATAAAATGAAAGAGAAAGGGAAAGGGAAAACAAACATGGCAGTGTATAAATAAACTATATAAAACAAAGCCCAAGATCTGCCCAGAATCATGACATTAAAAACGAAATGGTTTATTTCTGTCTTTTCATTTTTCTGTGACAAATTTTGATGCTTCTTAAAGACTGATGCAGTCATTTGAGCTGCTGTTGTGAGCTTTTGTTGATTTCAGGACCCTGGACAGCAGCTCAATGAGCTCCTGTGACAAAGCCTACAGTATGTGTCAGCACCCAAACAAACGCTGCATAGATCATACTGCATTAGCTTCAGTACTAATCACCCTCGCCTTCAGGGAGCTCCTAAAGGCCTATCAGCGTTATTACCCTAACATTAGCAGTCATGTTGTTTTGTTCCCTCTGAATGAGAGTATCAGTATAACCTGAGACTGATGATGTTCAGTCTCCCGTGAGTATTGCTTCTCTCAGATGATGGGGCCAGTGGCAATCTTCTTGTTTACACTTGTTTGGCTCCGGCTCTAAAGGTATCCCCTGATTTTTATTTATTTATTTTTTTTCTAAGGCTTCATAATTGGAGGTTGCCAGGATAATATTGGACTGACAATAAAGAGGAAGACAGATGTGCATATGTGATAATTAACTCCTTCCCAGTGGAGAGTCACTGGCCTTTGAGGCACGATATATCGCACTGCCAGCCCACTAAAGGCCATGTTTTGGGAATCTGACAGTGGCCAGCAGCATGCTAATGTCACACTTTTGATGAGGAGACACACTTCCAAAGTGTGACAACAGCTTCACCCTTGGAGAAAGGAGAGAGTGTGAGAGAACAGAACAAGAGACAAACAAACAAAGAGCGACACAGATTGCATCTTTAATAGCACATGCATGAGAAAGATGTGTCAGTGAAACAAAGTAAGACCTCAGTGCAAGAGCAGGACTGCTCTGCTCTTCAGTGTTGTGAGTATCATGCACATAGATAATGATTACAGTATGAAACCTCTTAACAAAGGGAAACCGGGTTGCGTCTGCATTTAAAATACAAGCACACTGGAGGATTTGTAATGCTCATCCAAATATCTTTGTTTTGGTGTACAGCGCAGTTTTACGAAGAGTTACAGATATGCAATGTTTAATTCACTAATTAATAGTGTTTGTGCATAAAACCAGTATATGACTGCTTTATCTTTAAAAAATAAGTTGAAATAAAGGGAACAGCTGGCTTCCACAAACGCATATAGCCTACCATTGATTAACAACCTCATAGCTCACAGTAGGTCTGTTTTTAAAGGTTTATAAGTTATCATTAAAAATCTGATTCCCTATGGAGAAAATGAATGGAGTTTTTACTTTGGGAACCGACTGTCATGCTCTATTCAGATAAACATGCTCCCTCATTTACAATACTCTAGATTCATGAACATTAGAAGGAGAATAAGGAGAATTCATATGCGTACACATCTATTGTGAATCCTATGGAAATTTTGTCTGAGAATCTTTTCTTTGCACATATGTAAGAGCATGTGTATGCAGTTATTGTTGTGTGACACACAATGTTGAGTCTATTGAGAAAACTAAGATTCAATTAATAAAGGGCTGTCCTTGGAGAATGGCAGCCAAATATGAACCATTGCCATTCGGCCATGCTTTGTTCTGCATAATACACAATTTGATGGATCCACTCTGTAAATACAATGCAATGTGCCTATGTCTCTCTGGCCCAGCATGTGGCAAGTCTTTTGTCCTTTAGCAATTATAATGTCTTTGACAAGAGCTGTTTGTTCAAGCAAAGACTTGAAATAGACCCTGCTCTTTGACACGAGAAAGGAAAAATGAACGATATTTCTTCTTTTCTTACAGCCTCATGGTGAGCAGAAACAAAAAAGGAAAATAGAGTAGGAAGAGATCAGTGCAGGGAAGACAAGAAGTAGTGAAGAATATCTTTAACTGTACGATGACAAAAATAATAGGAACGTAGGCACAAATAACAACATGTCAACACTCCCTTCAGCCTGCATGACAGTGTATGTGGGGGGTGGATAAAGAGACAGAAGCAGACAGTAGCGTGACTGAGACGAGGCGTAACAGGAGCTGAGGGTGTTAAAGAGAGGTCTCCAAAAGAGAGAAAGCAACATCACATCCAGATTGAGTTCCTCTGTTACAGCTAAAACGAAATAAACAAAAGAGAGATTTACAAGACTGAAAAATGAGTGGGCGAAAAGCTGAAAAAATACAATAAAACTAAAAGCTAAGAAGTATAATAAAGGAACTGAAGACAACAATGTCATATTCTCAAATAAGAGCAAGGCGGCTGTGATATTCACTGCATTAAGGAGGTGTTGAAGACAATGTTGAGCAGGGCTGAGTCATGATTGACTAGACGTCAAGAAACTGATTAGTTGATTAGTGAGGTCGTCTAGATTTTCTTATGTACTTAGTTGTAATATTTTTAAAGACATTGCTTTAATTATCATTCTGACATCATGCTGTACTTTTCCTCATCTCAGAATATAACTTAAGCATATTATTTTGAAGGCATAAAAATGAATTAGATTTTCTCGATTGCTAACACACAATTCATGAAACAATTCACCATTTTCTCACAACTATAAACACAATCTCAAAACACCAACTTGCACAAACCTCACACTTCCAGGTCAAAACCAAATGTTCTAGTCAAAAACATATTATCTTCAGTCAAAATCAAATCTTTGGCCTCAGATGATGCACAAACCTGTCAAATACACAGACTACTCCACCACTGACTAGAGAACACTAGTGAGATCAATTCAAAACACTGTTACTAAAACCTCCTTTTGGGAAACAGGAATCCTTTTGCTAGTCAGTGACTGTTACAGTATACAATAGAGGGGTGCAGATACAGTAAAAATCAGCAATAAACTTTAAGAAAAGTTTACTTTCATTACACTACTGTAAAGAGATCTTACAGTAAATGAAAAGCACTAGAAGAGAAAAGTTCAAAGACCAAACAACTGAATTTACAGTAAACACACATTGGAATATACTGTCAGTTACTGTAAATAAATAAACAAATAAATAAATAAATTCATTCATTCAGCATCCTCTGCCAAATTGCATTACAGTATTGGTAGTATCCTTATTTGTTATAGCAGTTTAGTCTTCTGACAAAAGACTTCTCTGCCTCGCCTAGACAGTCGTCTCTCAGTTCTGCAAAAATACAGTACATGTAAGGACTGCTTGGCTACAAATCAATTCAACAGTAATGAGTTTGAGGATGTGCAGTATTTACTGTACATAGAATAATGAAAGTTCACTCATCTGAAGTACTGCTGCTATGTACTGTAATTATATTGTATGTGTAAGTAGTATTGAGACCTTGTAGATGAGCCTGTAGGCCAACTTCCCTCATGGTTAGTCCATGCAGAAGAACGTGCTCAACTATAGTGCTTTGTATTTCATCGCATCGCTTTTGACCTCATCCCCTTCATTTTTATTCCCTCCCCCCATAAACACATAATCACTTGTGCTCTTGTTCATCTCATCCTGAGATTCTGAGCTGTGTGTCATCAGTTTTGCTACTGAATGTTCACACATGGATAAATGTGTGCTGTTTGAGTTCATTTTTTTTGCGTTTTTGTTTAGAGTTTTGCAGAAAACACTGAGCAAATTGGAACGTTTGTGTAAACAGGTGAAATGTGTTAAATGTTTTGAGAAATCTGACTTTGTTTTGAGAACTGTATGAATGGTTTGGAAAATTGGGCCAAATGAATCAGTTATAGTGTGTTAGCAATCGAGAAAAACTGTAAGCAAAACTAATAAATTAATTACAAGAATTTCTTATATCCCTTAAAACACTATTCATTACCACTGAATTTTTGATGGAGAAGAAAAAAAATATTCTTCATCAAAAATTGGATGCCTACATTGGACACAAGGGTTGCATCAAAAGCAAATGATTATAATTAGCAGTACTGTCTACACTGGATGCGGTGCAATGCGTCACATTTTCACATGCCCTGCTCTATTTACAACATACTCCACATTTGGGTTGTGCGATAATGACAAAAAATATATTTTCTGGAATTTTGTCGATAAGGATAATTAGATTATATTTTGCTGAGCGTGTTATTGTGCTGGTACCTTGACAGGTTTAGGACTACCGTGGACAGCTGTCTCCCAAAACTTTTTATTCTTCATATTCTGTGCGCTTGTTAGTTTGCAGGAGTAACAGAAATTAACTTTTAATTTAAATCAATTTTTACCTTTTATGGGCATTTTTACCTTTATAAGGTCTTTTTTTAATCTGATTAAAGGTATGCATCATCTTTTGTGTCAAATTCTTAAATTTAATCAATAAATTCAAATAGTAAGACACTATAGGACTGTTACCAATAAAATGAAATCAGTATCAACAAAATTTGTGTTTGCAGTGCAGAGGTGGCACAGAATCTGAATTGGCATTTAGATGCATTTTCACAGACTGTTTAATGCAGGACATGCATGCATTTAACCTGCAGTTACAAATGCATAAATATTGTTTTGATGTTTAAAAAAAACATTGAATACTCTAAACCTGGGACGTAACATAGCGCAGTAGTCTAACCTACATCACACACTCTATGCATGCATATTTTGTGGGGGGGGGGGGGGTTGTGATATACTAATCAATAATGTCAAATCTCATATCATTAAAACAACAATGACGATATTATTGTAGACGATATATATCGCACACCTCTACTCCACATGCTTGCACTACTGCTGACAACAAGACAAATGAATTTGGAATGTTCACTTTGGCACATCAAGTGTAAACAGTAGGTGCACCCCAATTTGTATACTTATGCACTATTCTATATTGTTTTGTAGAATAAATAGTGTGAGTAGTGTGTGTTCACAGTGAAAATTCCAAAAAGAAAAAAGTGCACTTTAAATACCCGAATGATGCACTTAATCAAAAAAACGAAGTGTGGAATGTTGGACACTTCATGCAATCAACTGTAGCAGCTTTATTGACGTTGCAGAGGGGGAGGAGCTGCCAGACTCTGATGATGAATGACAAAATAACCTTTTATAGTTCATACACTACATGGATCAGTACATAATCCATAAGTACATAGTGCATTTGGGATGTGGCTAGTCTTAAGTGGTGGTCACATTAGCAAAATTTCACGGGCAAAAAAAGATCCATTGTCCATTGTCTTTTTGTTGGTCAGTGCTGCAACCCATTACCAAATCTTCATGCTTAAATCTCTCACACAGATACAGCTCCACTCCAGTAGATGTCACTGTAACTTTGTTCACCTCTGGGCTCTCTTTAATTTTCCAGTCCTAGAATGATAACTTAGTAACTAAACTTTGTTTTTCACTGGACTGATCTAAGAACAGTTTCAGAAGCTGTGTAATGGCAAGCCATTTAAATGATGGATGGATTTTAGCAGCTTGAGCTATTGCAGTGTGCTATACAGTATGCATTAGATAGCCTGTGAACTGAGGGTTCACGAGAGTGCCAATGAGCTGGACCTGTTTGAAACAGAATCGACAAAGCCTCATTTAGCACACTTTAGCCTTGGTTAAGTTTGCATTTAACTCTGAAGTCAGTGTGTTACTGTTTGCATGGTAAATCCCTTCTTTAAATTCATCCCCTTTTGCACTGGCATTTTCAGTAGCTAGGTGTTGACGAAAGCCACTGACTAGACAATTTTGAAAAGATGCAATTTTGCACATCCCTAGTGCTAAAAAGGAGTCCAGCTCAAGAAGCATATCCGAGGTACGTAAGTGACACAATGACACAAACAAGAAGATAATATTTCCAACAACTGAATAACAAGGAATAAGAACTTTATGAACTCAGTGCAGATTGGCAGAGTGATATCTTTACATCTTGAAACAGTGGATTCACTCCAGTTAACGTCACAGATTTTGAAGACAGATGAATAGTAATATTCATATAATGTATGAAGTGTCAAAGAGGAGAACCAGTAACTTGTGTAAAACAGATTTTAGTGCACAGTCATGCTGCACTAAAGGTCTGGACATTTAAATTTATGAATTTGATTGATGCTTTTATCCAAACGACTCACGTTGCATTCAAAGTACACTTTTTTTTTTAATGCATTCTTGCTTCCCCTGGGGTTTGAACCCATGACCATGCTTGGCTTTTTGAGATACTGTTGGACAAAAGAGAGATCGTGAAAGGGCAAGACCATTTGCTTTGCACATACAACAGGGACTGTAAGAGGCATGCTGACATTTCTCAAGATTATTTTATCCATTCAGTATGCAAGTAGTCAATGAAATAGATAAATACAGTATTTGAACAACATGACTGAATTTATTGGATGCGAACCTTGTTCTGATTTACAATGCGCTTATGTTAAAATGCATTGTAGAGGAAGACTTATGCTATCATATAAAGTAACTTTAATATATTTAATTGATTTTATTTACTTGAATCAGTAATTAAAAATATATATAAATGAGGCTTAAAATAGATGATAAAAAGTTGTAGATGCATGCGTAAATAAATAAATTGATTTGAGTGAATGACCACAAAGTGAAGGCATGATTATTGCAGACTATTGTATAAATTAAATAGGAAATTCTAAATCTTCTTTCTTTTTTATTTCCAATTAAATTTGGGCTATTTAAAAGGAAATGGTCTAATGCACTTTCCAGGCTGATAAAAAGGAGAAGACGATGATTTGCTGGCGTACTTTAAAAGCAGCTATATATTGCAGCTACTGTTTCAAAATAAATCAGCTTTAAGTACTGATGAACCATTGTGTAAGAGATTGTGAATTTCATATCATAAAGTTGTTTCATAGTTACTTAAATACTTAAAAACTTCATTATTTGACATGTTTTGATTCACAGAACTTCATTCACAAATGTTTTTAGATGCAGCTTCATTTACTTTTTATCCATTTGTTAAGGATATCACGCCACTCATTAAAGTGGTTCAAAAGTTTGAACCCAGTGTTTTCTTTTAACAATCTTCATTAGACTCTTGACCAATATGACTCATCTCCTTGAGGATTGGGTGAATTGGGATTAAACTGCTGATGTAAAGATGTTAGAATAACATGTTCAATAACAGGCAAATGGAGATATGGCCTTGTAGGGATGGATGCCCTAGCGTTCCTCTTTCACTGCCCATTTGAACCATCTGTAATCTGCCCTGAGGGTTTTGCCCTTCAATGCGCTTATGCAGCAGTTGCTTTGTTTCCTTGATGTACAAGTCAGGGCATTCTTCATTGCACTGAACTGTATATACAATATTGCTTTGTGTTTTGGTGTTAGATCCTCTGGGTGTAATAGTTCTAGTGTGCTGAAAGGTTTGAAATATATGGGGACATTGTGTTTGTTGAAAATCCTCTGGAGGTTTTCTGCATCTCCAGTCATGTACTGTACAGAATGGTGATATTGTTGTGTTTGTTTTGCTGGCCTTTTTTCCACCAGTTTCTTCTGTTCTGGAGATCAAGTGACTGGAGATCACAGAAAACTGTGGAAATGGAGCAGGAGGCAATGCAATGAGGTGCACCAAGGGATAAATATCATGAGAATGCAGCAAAGATGAAGCAGTAGGCTCAGAAGAGTGGTAAATGCATGATGTTGAATTATTGATGCTAACGCTGCCATTTAGGACTTCCACATAATGTGCAGCAGTCCTGGTTTTAGTATAAAGCATGCACATTCTATTTTATTTCAAGATTATGCAACTTACTGGCAGAGTTTTCAGAATACAGATGTTGTAGGATCAAGCTCAGCCTTCAACCCACAACTCCAAATAACTGGTGACTACAATCAGTTAAAAGTCTAATCAAAGACCAAAGGTAAAACATTGCTGATGGCTAATGTCAAGGAATATGCAACTCCACTCCAGTAACTCTTTTCTCCACTGGCCTCTGTACAGTATGAGTCCAGTCCAGTTGATGGACTAAACTGAGAACTCTGAGTTCAGTTCCAGACGTGGTGCAAAGGTTAACTAATTAGACTGTAAATGATGGATGTTGCTTCTTTCTTAATCATCGCAACTTCTCCATCCCAATTGACCAGGTAAAGAAAGTGCATAGAAGGCAGCAGACCTTGAAGGTGTCAAAATGTTGAAAGTCTGCTTGAAGGTCTTGTACAGTTACAGTCCAGTGCTTCAGACTTCATGATGAGGTCTCCAGAAAGGCATGTGGAAGCTTGGCAGCCTCAGACCTTTTGGTCCTCTTCCAAGTCCACATTTTGGTGATGTAATGCCACAATGTTGGGTAGCAGTTCAACAGTGCAGGCTTTGCAAAATGGTACTTTGAGGACATATCACAGATGCAAATGAGGCACTTCAAATCGTTCTTCTATGGCATCACTGTGAAAACCTCCTTTTGGAACCTTTGTTTCTTAGAGTATAGAACAAAAGAGACAAACATTTGAATCTCTGAATAGAATAAAACTAACCAACATTTACATTTCTTAGAAGAACAAAGCTAACCAACATTTAAATCTCTTAATAGAACAAAACCGGCCAACATTTTAATTGCTTTACAAAACTGACCAACATTTTAATCGCTTTACAAAACTGACCAACATTTAAATCTCTAGAGCAAAACTGGTGAACAAAACTGACCAATATTTAAATCTCTTGACAGAAGAAAACCAAATTAAAGCCCCTGATTGCATTTAACACTCAGATGTGTGCTCGATTCACTGCGACACAGTTATATGTGCTAGACAAAACTATAAATAAAATATAGCTACATCTAAATGCGGAGGATCACTCGTATCATAATTACATTCTTAGAACTTGCTCTATGGTAAAGCACATAAGCAATATAGAGATAACATTATGGCTTGATGTAGAGCTTTGAAATGATGTGTTTTGTGAAAAGACCTACAGTATACAATTTTTTTTGACTTGTTTTTACAGTGAATTACAGTCTCCTGGACTTACAGGTACACAAAGGTCACGGGAGTGTAAGTCTACAGCGAGTGTGTAATTTGAGAAATGGCCACACACAGTTATTGGTGTCATTGCAGTGGTGGTTGCTGCAATCTTTTCTGAAAGTGTGTGCAGCAGCATCCAGACAGGGCATGCCAAAAATCTCTGTCCCGCAGCGCAGCCTCGACCTCTTCGAGGTTGTGGTTGGGAAGAGAATATTGGCAATGCTCTCGACCATCATTGACAACACCTGCCATCTGCTCCATTGGACTGTTATTACACAGAGGAATGCGTTTAGCATTTGGCTGCTCCCTTCACAGTGTACTTTCATAAGTCCTGTTTCACTGCTGCTGTCAAGTGTGACTTGAGTCTTTTCTGCTGCACTTTCTACCTGCAATATTTGCTGCAGTAGTATCTGTGCTCATTTGATTTCATACGTCTGTGTGAAGTTGTTATTGCTTACATTTTGATTTATGGACTTTATGGACTTTATGGACTTATGGTTGCAGGAAGACAAATGTAGAATTTTAGGTATTGGGTAGGATTAGGGATGGAGAATATGGTCATACACAATATGTGCTTTATAAGTACTAATAAACAGAGCATATGTTAATAATAGGCATGCTAATAAGCAACTAGTTAAGTGAGAATCGGTCCCTATACTAAAGTGTTACATTTTTTTTCTTAGTATCTTTAAGTGTGTTGGTCAAACTCTTGGTCAAGTTTGGCTGTTTAACATGGTCACTTAGCTTAGTTGCTTGTAGATAGCATAATAAGAAAACCCATTTAGCATAGTACATGATTTGTAAACAAATACATTTTGACGTTTGCATTACATAACCAGCTCCATATGTTTGGCTTTCCTGACATAGTAAACTTGCTCTGTAGCGCACCTGGTAGATCATTGCACTTGCAATGCATGATTACGAGTCATGATAAAAGAGCTCAAAGACTTTGTGGAAGCAAGATAAAATGGCACAGTTGCTTCAGTTTGCTGTTGTTAACACAAGAGATTAGGTTTAGTGTAGGTGGTATGTGATACGTACAACAACCAACAGAATAATATGTTGCCACAGTTTCGAGAGAAAAGCTGAACACACTATTTAGTGCTGCTCAATAGATATTTCACTTTGAAATTTGCTACAAGTAACGCAATATCATTTTGCCAAAATGCACCTAGAGGCATGTTTTTCAAGACACTGTTGTATAATAAACTTGCATCTGCAATGTAGTAAAAAATGATATCACTTATGGCACCTGTGACGTGTCACCCGAAAAGTGTAGTGAACTGTAACTTGAGCACTGTGTTTTTTGTAGAAATGTAGTCATTTATTTCTAATGAGCCAGGGTTGTTTCATTTATAGTTTTGTTGTTGTTGTCAATGTAAATTCAATTTGCATATGCTGTTTTTTGGGGATCTTACATGTGTGTACACAAAGATGAACAAAAGAGAAGTGGCACTGTTTGTTCATTCGACACAAGAACAGCTCGAACACTCTGGTTTTAGCTCTAATGAATAGAGCACCATTGAGGAGATAAGGTGTTGTGAGTGTGTGTTCGAGAGCCGCGGGCTCCCCGGAGAGACAGAAAACTATAGAGACGTGATCCAGGACTGCCACCGTCTGAGTGTCTGGCTGCTGATCTAGTCGAGCCTGGCAGAGTCCATCCCTCTAGAGTCAGAGAGAAGATGGATTTAAATATACTGTTGAACAAGAGAAGGATGATGCCAGTTTCACTGCAATACGAAGATATCAGGAAAAATGTTGAAAGGGGTCACATGAGAAATCACATTTTCTTTGATCTTTTGAGATAGAAGCTGCAGAAATGGCTTGTTTTGAAATCCTCAAATGACGTCAGCTACTCAAGACATTCACACATTCACAAATGAAGGGGGCGGTTCTTAAAGGCACAGCAGCAAAAATGTCCTGTTTAAGGAGAGAGAGTGGGATATTGCTCATGAAAACAAACAAACAAAACCTCTGGGATTTAACTGCATGGGTGAAAAAAAACACAGTGATGCACTGTTAAAACATTTCTTATGATTATGATTTTGAAAATGGTTTCTAAAAAATGCTTAATATTTTTGCAAACTGTGATTTTTTTGTTTTATTTTATGAATGATTTCTGAGGGATCATGTGACACTGAAGACTGGAGTAATGATGCTGAAAATTTAGCTTTGACCACTGGAATAAATTACATTTTAAAACATTCTAATAGAAAACAGATATTGGAAATTGTAATAATATTTCACAATATTACTGTTTTTACTGTCTTTTTGATCAAGTAAATGGCAGTTTCGGTGAGCAGAAGAGACTTCTTTCAAACTTTAAAAACTTAAATCTTTGTAGCGTAATGTAAATAGCAATATATGGTAACACATTACAGTAAGATTTAATTTGTTAACAAAAGTTAAATGCGTTAGTTAACATGAACAATGACTATATGCTTGTAAAGCATTTATTAATCTTAGTTAATTAATTTCAGCATGCACTAACGCATTTTTTGAAAATCAAAAGATGTATCTGTTAACATTATTATTCATAGACCTGAGCTGACATGAACTTAAAACGAATAGTTGCAATTTTGTTAACTAATTGTAATTAAGATAAATACTGTAACAACTGTATTGATCATTAATTTTAATGCATTACTAATGGGACCTTATTGTAAAGTCTTACCCAATAAATGATCTAATTAACCTCTGCCTCCATGTTCTGGTCAAAAATCCTCTGCAAAAGTGATTGTGCTGACTGCAAACTCACATTCTTTACTCTGGTATAAAACACTTACTTTTGATGATCCACTCAATTCCCAATGGATGAAACCATACATTTTGTTTCACTTGAAAATACATCAAGTAAAATGGGCTGCAAATGCAGGTTGTCTTTATTGCATACCTGACCTTCTTTTCTTATTTATCTCATTTAAAAATGTGGATTCACTTTTCATGCGAGAAATCTCAGCGTTTGAAGCATACTGTATGCAGGCCACATCTTTTTGAGGGTCAGTTCAGGTGAAGGCTGAGGATGTGTGTGTCTCACACGCGTGTAGGAGGCTAATGCTGCAGGCGGCGAGCTTCTCCAAACCTCCATCTGTTTACTTCAAACTGTCTGCGTCCCATCTAAGCCCAGACTACTGCACACACACACACACACACACACACACACACACACTAACAGATCTGCAGCCATTAAAAGCTGACACACTATACAAGAGAGACATTACATTATGTATACTGATTATTGTAATTATGATTATTAAATACAGATAAATATGAACTGACTACTAATGATTTTAATATATAACATACAACCAAAGAGTAATTTGATGTATTTATACAGTCTGGCAGTTTTTATTTTTTTTACTTCATTTGGTCCCACTTTATATTAGGTGGGCTTAACTTCTATGTACTTACATTTAAATTAATAATTTGATACAATGCACTTATTGTGTACATACATGTTTTTACATTGTACTTATATTTTTAAAAATACCTATATGTAATTACATCTGTAATTAATTTCCGTAATTACATTTATAATTACAGTGTTGACCTATCCCTTACACCTTAACCCACCCTTAAACCTACCCATACCACCAAACCTGTCCCTAACCTTACCCGTATCCCACCTCAACAGCAGCAAATGTGTTTTACAATACAATATGAACACAATAAGTACATTGTACTTATTTATTGGTGTAAGTACATGTAGGTAAGGCCACCTAATATAAAGCGTGATCCTTCATTTTGTTATTTGTTATTATTAAAGTTGCTAAATGTACCATACAGATGTATCACGATTGAAGATATATCTTCAAAACAGGTTCTCAAACACTGTCATTTTTCAGATAAAGTGACATTGTATTATCACACAGCTCTTTATATTAAGTTGGAAATATAAATGTGACTAACTTTATTTAAATGCATGCAGTATACTTGCATAGGGTATCAAGATATTAACTGCTTGATTGCTTGTAACATGACAAAATATATCTTATCCAGCTCTAATCTGCAAAATACAACTAGAAGGCATAAAGATATTATCAGCACTAAAATCATGATTTTCTTTGAAGCTGCTTTGAAATAATGTGTATTGTGAAAAGCTCTATACAAACACATTTGACTTGACTTTAACTATTATCTATAATTTATATTAAATAATACAGAAAACTAAATCTTATTCAAAATATGCATGCTGTACTGCATTTTTAATACATTTTATGAAATAAGTATATTGAAGCACTCAATTAAATTATTCTCTTTCAAGACATAACGCTGAATACTATTCATAAACTTTTATCTCACTTTATTTATTGCATAGTTACACATTTCATTTATGAAAACATTAAAAATCTTAGGATTTTTTATTTTATTTTTTATTTTTTTGGTCAATTGTATGTATGTCTTGTTAAAGTCATGGCAACATGGTTTAGTGGGTGGAAAATGAGATTTGACAATTATAACTTAATCTATTTAGTGCTTTATGCACTAAATAGAAATACAAATATATGGAGATGTATCACAATATAAATATACATATCTATCACATATACACACACATACTCTATGAAAAAAAAAAAAAAAAATTCAAAAGCTGTCACTTCAGCAGTACCAGTTCAAAATATACTAGTATGTACCATTTAGATACTAATATGCAACACAATGTATTATTCAATATGTTTTCAGCGTATGTGAAATAATTGTTAATATATTGATATTGATATAATATATAAGGAAATATGTTTCCTTTTGTAAGGGATTGTTCTTGTTATGACATCTCTGTAGAAGCGGTGATCATCAGATATGAGGTTGTGATGTTGTAGTCAGCGAGGTGCCCGTTTAATGGAGTCAGCCAGACGGGCAGGACGCCAGCGGGACAAGCTCTGTCTGGGGAAACTCTGGCCATTATAGCAGCAGCCTCTAAATGCCTGCTCATATTTAGCACCTACACAAATGTGAGCTGTGGAAAGTCTCTGGGTGTTTGCGTTTGTCTTTGAAATTATTTGGCAAGACTCATATTGATCTTCACCCCACAAATGTCTTGCACTAAAGGCTTTTGAATGATTTTCTTTTTCATATTATTTCATATTATTTTATACCTTATTTTATACAAACATACTGTAGTATTAATATTTAAACAAGTAAATGAAAAGACACTTTATAAAGGGGGGTATGAAAATCTTTGTTCCTTCGTTTGTTCGTTCATTTATTTATTTATTTTTGCATTTTCTGTTTTCATTTGAATTTTAGTTGAAGTTTTTGTAATTTTGTTGTGTTTTGTCGTTTCTGTTTTTGTTTTGTGTTTTAGTTGTAACGGGGCAGACAAGACGTGAGAATCCATTTGCTGAGCTTTATTTATAAACATGGTCATAAAGCAGGCAGGGTCAATAAACAATGGCAAACAGGTATGGTAAGGGCAAGACACAGAGTAATCCTAAGGCAAGCGTGGGTCGACGATCGGCGAACAGTATCCAAAGGGGCAAGGCAGAGAGATAATCCAGGTACAAGAGCAATAATCCCAACGAGGTGCAAACAGTCCAAACGACAAGGTAAAGGGGTAAATCCAGGAAACACGGGCAGGTATCAAACACGGGAAGATTAACAAGGCAAGGCAAAACTAAGATTACTGAAAGGGCTCCATAATGTAGCTATCGCTATGAGAGTGATAAACGCTAGACAAATACTGGAACGGCACGGTAAAGCAGCTAGCACTAGGGGAGAGCTAAACACAAATCAATACTCAGCAATATGATTGAGGAAGTCCATGGTTTAAGTAAGCTGAGTAATCAGTGCAATCAACTGTGATCAGTGTAATCAGCTGTGTGTCATCAGTGCAATGGATTATGGGAAATGTAGTCTTAGGTAACGTGCAACAGTTAGTGTAGTGCAAGAGTCCATGTGCTGAGCGAGTGACCTCTGGTGGTGAGTAAACGGAAGTGCATAGACCAGGATTCGTGACATTAGTTTAGTTTATTTCAAGTTTTTTTTTTCTTTTTTTTTTTTAAATGGTTTTAGTTTTAGTTATATAATAATCCCAATAAATAGATTTTTAAGTAATAAACTTTTGTTTTACGGTGACCAAATACACTTACTTACTTACTTACTTAAATAAATAAATAAGAATCAGTTCGCAGTTATTTACAAAGCCAAGTATGACAATTTATAATGAAATTGTTTAACCAACAAACTACATTGAGTTAGAACAACTTAAATTCATTGGAAGTTTAAATTTAAACAAATTTAAACTTAAATTAATTTTAGGAATTTGTAGCATGAATCATTTTTTAAGTTGATTACTCATCTATCCATATATTTAAGCTAATAAACTATTTTAAATGTCAAACATTACGGCATTAAACACTATACCAGGTCTTTCCCTTTACCAAAAAGTTATTAAAATGAACATTTATAACATTTATTTAAAAATATATATAATGAAAGGAATGATCAACATTATGTCAACAGAATTAATGGAAATAATTGCTTGTTTGTTTTTTTTTTCTTTTTATTAAATCAATAAATTAGAATATTAAACTTGCAACCATGCGTTAATTTAAGTTGTGGCAACAGGTCCCTTGAATTTCTTCTAGATTCTGATCAGATTAAGACAATCCTGATATTATGAGTCACGCTCCATATTCTTAACAGCTATTCCTTCCAAGAGTTGGTGGTTGGAAAAAAACGCAGTACCAGCATATACAGTACACAGCTTCTGCATCTGAACCGGTTTTGTGTTTGAGCGTGAGCTGATTTCAGGGGAACACGACAGACCCTCTGTGCGTTTCACTAGCATACATAAATCACCCTCACCGCAGTCAAGCCTCTCTCTCTCTCCGTTATGACTCTCTCTTTGTTATGGTTCAAACCTCCGTTTGCTCTATTCTCGGAGGATTATCAGAACAAAACTGAATTGAATGCAGCTCAGCGGAATAATAAGGCATTCAGTTGGCCGGCCTGACACTTGGCGTGTAATTAAGGACCTGGTGCTGCCGTTTGATGCCAAATGAAAGAAAATGGCCTCGCTCTCTCCCGCTGATTGCTGCCTGGCATCTTTCACCTTAATTTCCCGGCCGTCCCGGCATTGTGCAGCCGATTGCGAGCGTGTGGGTAATTGCACCGCGAGTGAATGACGGCTCCCGTGGACTGCGTAGCACCGCGTCACTGCTCAGGAAAAGTGCCGCAGTACACACATGCGTCATGGTGTGCCACTTTTACAGTCAAAATAAGATTGACTTTAAGAGAATCAACACTGAGGTGGCTGATTATATATGCTGTTTCTGAACAATTTTGCAAGAGCAGGCTATGATGCAAATGTGATCCTATGGAAATGTGCAGCAGCTCAAAGCATCATTGGCTTACGTTTGTTGTTCTGGGGTATGTTTCTCAAAAGCATTGTTTGTCAACTATGTTCACAAGCTCCATCATTACCAACAGGGTTCAACGATTTGGTGTTTCTCAAAACCATAAAGCGCAATAGCTGGATTCCGGAAGTAAAAACTCCATTCATTTTCTCCATAGGGAAGTTGATTTTTAATGATAACTTATAAACTTCTAAAGACAGACCTACTGTGAGCTCTGAGGTTGTTAATCAATGGTATATGCTTTTGTTGAAGCCATCTGTTCACATTATTTCAACTTATTTTTAAAAATATTTAGTGCTGGTCAACAATTAATCGTGATTAATCGCATCCAAAATAAAAGTTTTTGTGTACATAATATATGTGTGTACTGTGTAGGGCTGTGTAAATAATCAAATGCGATGATCATGCACATCTCGTCAGTAAAGCCAGTTCTGTGATTAGTAGTAAATCTCCATCACCTGCTTTCAGATGGAGAGGCATTTAATACACAGAGCCGTAGATCACTGACAAGCTATGCAATATCGCGTTCATTATCGGTGATGTATCGCCTGCGATTATGGCTCTGTACAGATTATGGTACTGTGTACCCTAGTACTGTGTATATTTATTTTGTATGTGTAAATACACACACATGCATGTATATATTTAAGAAAAATGTTATGTTTATATATTAAATATATTTATATATAATATAAATTATATCAATAAAAATAATGAATGTAAATACATGTAAATATTTTCAATGTGTGTGTCTTTATACTGTATATACAAAATAAATACACACAGTACAGACACATATATTATAAAAACAATTTTTATTTTGGATGCAATTAATCGTGATTAATCGTTGCCCAGCACTAAAAATAATCCTGTTTAAAAGCAGAATCCCTTGTGAAAACTACATTACCCATGATGCTGTACAGAAAATCAAACCAATTGGCAAGTCCCGGTGAGCAAATAACACAAATGACATAATTGAGTAACCATTGAATGAAATTTTGAAGTAGAAAGACTGAAATAGTATTTTCTTGTAAAACTTGCTGAAACTTCCTTTTTTTTTTACAGTGTAAGTAAAAGCTAAGCATAACTATGATTATATAATCTTTATACACAGTACAATGTGGTGCAGTTGGTACCTTAAATAGCCATTTTTGCCAGATTCAAACCATAATAATGTATTTTGTTGGTATAAATTAATGTATTTAGGTTGATTCAGTGATGCTAAATACTATTTTTGATTATAAAACCACTTAATTTAAATGTTTACATTTTTTTTTTTCAGTCTAAAATTTTCATTACATTTTTATAATTTCATTAATTTCCTTGACTTTTCTAGGTCTGGAAATCATCATTTTAAATTTATCTGCACTTTCCAGGCTTTGATGACTGTGGGAATCCTATTTAAACAATGTTTTGGGCCTTTAGAAGAAAATCAAACCTAGATTGTGAGATGCATTCCAGCAAAGGGATTCCCAAAATATTATTCAAAAACAGCTTCTAATTAAGACAATCTCTACACGCCCTGTTCACGTGTTATGATTTAGACAAACAATTATTCTTCACATCCTCACATGAAATAAGCTCAGATGTTCTCACAAATAAGACCCCTCAAATGCTGTTTCATTAAACACTTTACTCCCAGATAAAATGTGTGCCTCTCTGTGTGCTTGTTATTTTGTGTGTGTTTTCATTGGGTTTTGATCAACATGTTGAGTTACGTACAGGTCAGACAGTCTAAATATGCACAAAATAATAAGAGGAAAAGTTAATAAACTGCCAAAATATAGAGCTTGAAAAAAAAAACCCAGTTCATTTTATATTATTGCTGTCCACTACTGTATTAGATCTTGAACAAGTGAATGAAAACAAGTGCGCAAATTTGGATGCTGTGTGCACCAGAAGGCCTGCAGCTTCTGCATAGTTTGAGATGTTTAATTGTTAGTAATATTTCAAGGTGTTTCCCTTAATATTTCAATATTTCACTTACTGGACTGAAGCAACTTAGGTTTACTTGATTATCCATGAAAAATGTGAGCACACAAAGAAGCGTACTTCAAATGTGCACTTATCTAACTAAAAAAACAAAACAAGTGTGAAAGGTTGGACACTTCACACACTTAACAATTGCAAAATAATCTTCTAATACACTCTACAGTAGAGAATGCAGTGCATAGTTTAAGTGCGTACTGTAGAGTATGTCATTTGGGACACACATTTGTGTAGCTCATCTAAAATTCTGCCGTTTATCCTCATGTCATTCCAACCTGAATGGCAAAGTTGGGCAGATATTCAGACTGTTTATTTTCATAGTGAAAGGTGGCCATGGATGTCAAGCTCCAAACAATCAACATACAAGTATCAGCTCAGTATATTTCAAGTCTACCAAAGCAATATGATAAGCAAAGGCTGCAGCTTATTGACTGATAATCATCTCTTCTGCAATGCATAACTTGTTTTGTCTCATAGCAGTCACGTTTCCCACCCATTTCTGTTGGTGTTTGCTGGTGGTCTGCTGTGAAGTCTTTATGGCCAGATAGCATCAGATTCATCTTTGTTGTTGAGAGAGCATGTTTCATTGTAAAGAACTTTGTGATTAAGAGGACACTGTTTTCTTTGATCAACAATGGTACTGCAATGTTTCTTCCCCTTTTAAGATTTTTCTGTTCAAGACATTTATTTTACTGTTTTGTTCATTTCTAACGGATATTAGCCTGATTCTGAATCTGGTGGTTTTCTAGTTTATTTTGATCAAATTCTGCATTCCATGTGTCTCAATTAGACATTTTCCCATTAGCCAAATTCTTGATTAGTTAGTGGACTCCACACCTCACTGGAATAAATGACATTTGGCTCATTAACTCATTCTAATATGTGCATTCAGATTCTAATTGGAATCCCTAAGGCATTTGTTTGTTTAGCTTAGAATTTGTTCTCTCAGTTCATTGAGGTTGTTTGTGCAATCAGTTATGAGGCCAAAATAATTTTATCATGATGAATATGTAGTATGATTGGTTTTAAAAATTGATTTATTTTATTTTTTAATGTGACAGTATTTTATTTATCATTCTTTCATTCATTCATTTCTTTTATATTAACAACATTTTATAAAACAAAAGTATGTGACTGTGTTTTTTTTAAAAAAAATAATACTTTTATTCAGTAAGGATGCATTCAACTGATCAAGTGACAGTAAAGACTTCATTTATGTATTTATTATTTAAAAAATAAATAAATAAAACTCAATTTCAAATAAATGCTTTTCTTTTGAACTTTCTATTCATCAAAGAATCCTGAAAAAAGTATCACACACTTTCCATCAAAATATTCAGCAGCGTGACTGTTTTCAACATTGATAATAATCAGAAATGTTTCTTGAGCAACAAATCAGCAAATTAAAATGATTTCTGAAGGTTCATGTGACACTGAAGACTGGAGTAATGATGCTGAAAATACAGCTTTGATCACAGCGAAAAATTACATTTTAAAATGTATTACAATAGAAAACAGTTCTTTTAAATTGTTTTAATATTTCCCAATATGACTGTTTTTACTGTCAACTAACTGGCCTCATGGCCCACTAACATCATCTCATTTCACCCCCAAATGTAAAGAAAAAAAAACAAGCATTTTTTTAATTAATTATTTTATTTGACAAAATGTCTTTAAATCAAGAGCTTAATTTTTTCTGTGTGTGTTTTTAGAGGGTTTTGACAGAGAAGCACTGGCAGAGAGCCCTGCAGCTCTGATATTAAGCGTGCTATCAGGCTCCCGGAGGGGCCCTTCATTGTCCCACCACACTCCACTGCAGCACCACTAACACATCATTTGTTACCGCCCGCTTCACTGGTTTTAATTAGTGTCTCTGAATGCGGCCGCACAACAGAGGCTCGAAAAATCAAACGCCACTGCTCCAAATTTGTTTGTATCTGCTCCAGTTTCCCCACACAAGTTCCTCCCTTCGTACAGCCAAATACACAAGAGCTGTTTGAGCTTCTCATCTTCCCTCAAAATATTTCCTCTGTCAATATCATACTGTCTGCTTCACAACCTGGCAAACCACATGTTTTGTGGCAAACACAATAAAGAAGTTATATTTAATGTGCCTAATCCTGCTGTTATGGAAAATTTAACGTAAGACAGCAATCGTGTGTGATTTGTGAAGTAATGAGATCTCATTGCCTCATGTGGTCTATAATCATTTCCATTTAGGTTTTGAACAAAAATATGAATCATATGGAAAATCGTTCTTTTTTTAGTGGTTATTTCTTTAAATAAATCCTATTAAAAACTGTAAACGATCCTGATTGGAAAAGCAGCATGAATGTGAAATAAAAGCAGTTCTTCCCTCTCAACTGCGGTTTATTTCTCTTTGAAACAGAGCTGGCGAAGGCAGAATTAGCCGAATCTGTCGTATTCTATATGAAGTGTGGAAATACAGCTAATGAGCTAAAGAAAAGTCCAAATTTACCATTGATTTTTCATTTACTTATGGTAACTTGAAGCTTAGAGTAAGAAATGTATGTGGGGAAGATATTAAAACTGCTACGTCGCTGCATGCTTCCCAGTCTAAATGTGATTTGCATGCTCATTTATGTCTATAATTACAAGTTTCTATCTTTTTTCATGTTTCAGAAAATGAAATTGGAGGAGGTGTAGTGACCTCTTATCAGTCGTCTAACATAGAGGGCCGTGGGGCAAACAGAGGTCTGAACCAAAGAGCAATTAAACCAGCAATTACATCAGGTACCACTTCACGCTATCTGTCTTTCTTTCTGTCTACACAGCCTACCGCCTACAGTACTTGATCTCACAGAATGCATAAACACAGACTAGAAGCAGACTTGAACACAGCTCTCAACTGCCATTGGTTGGGCAAACAGATAGTCCTGCCCTACACTCACACCATTGGTTGAGCCACTGCTGCTGTTTTGAGCTGATCTAGATACAAACAGATGAACAGATGTAGATGTGCTACAGCACCACTATGTTACACTTTTCAGGAAGACATCTTACCAATGACTTATTTTACACTCCAAGCTTATTTTAACGTAATAGCGGGGGAAGCCATTTGTATCTTGAATATTTCTGGCTTCCGGCATCATTTGATTCCAGTTATTTTACTTGTACAAAAATAGTCAGTTCTGCTTCTTGATGTTGCAGACTGTTATTTATGATCATATTTGAATTTATTACCATAAAAATAAATGCTCTGGTATGTAGTGCAAATAGTTATACCATTTACTCTGCTTTGTTGTTGTTCTAGTTATTTATCTATAGCAACTACACTGAACAAAATTATAAACGCAACACTTTTGTTTTTGCCCCCATTTTTTACTGAGCTGAGCTCAAAGATCTAAGACTTTTTCTTCGTACACAAAAGGCCTATTTCTCTCAAACATTGTTCACAAATCTGTCTAAATCTGTGTTAGTGAGCACTTCTCCTTTGCTGAGATAATCCATCCACCTCACAGGTGTGGCATATCAAGATGCTGATTAGACCGCATGATTATTGCACAGGTGTGCCTTAGGCTGGCCACAATAAAAGGCCACTCTTATTACACACTTCTCGGCAAAGGAGAACTGCTCACTAACACAGATTTAGACAGATTTGTGAACAATATTTGAGCGAAATAGGCCTTTTGTGTACATAGAAAAAGTCTTAGATCTTTGAGTTCAGCTCATGAAAAATGGGGGCAAAAACAAAAGTGTTGCGTTTATAATTTTGTTCAGTGTAATTAATCGGAAGTTTCATACATTCACCAAAAATAGTGATGCAAAATAAATTGGGCATGAGTATCTCACTTCAAAGCAATCGTTCACCCAAAAATGAAAATTTGAACATGTGAAAATGTATTCACCCTCAGACCATCCAAGATGTCGATGAATTTTTCTTCATCAGATTTGGAGAAATGTAGCATTGCATCACTTGCTCAGCAATGGATCCTCTGCAGTGAATGGGTGCCGTCAGAATGAGAGTCCAAACAGCTGATAAAAATAATTATCACAATACTCCACAAGTAATCCACACCACTCCAGTCCATTAACTGATGTCTTGTGAAGCCAAATGCTGTGTGTTTGTAAGAAACAAATCTATAATTTCACTTTCAAAGGAATCCATAATAGCGCTCCAGTGAAAAAGTTGTCTCTTCTGAATTAAGAGAGAAATCTGCATGGATAAAGCACCGTTTACAAACCAAAACAGCTCTAAACAAATATGCAGGTGGATTTTGATGTAAGAGACAACAGGAGATGGGATTTTTTTAGTGTGTTATTATGGATTATGTTTTAAAGTTAAAACACCTTTAATGATAGATTTTTTTTCTTACAAACACGCAACATTTCACTTCACAAGACGTTAATTGATGGACTGGACTGGAGTGGTGTGGATTACTTGTGGATTAATTGTTTTTATCAGCTGTTTGGACTCTCATTCTGACGGCACCCATTCACTGCATTGGTGAGACAGTGATGGAATGACACATTTCTCTAAATCTGATGAAGAAACAAACATCTACATCTTCGAGGGTGAAGACATTATCTGCAAATTCTTGTTTTTGGATGAACTATTTCTTGAAGTATTTGAACATAAAAACACACTTTACTGTCATTAATATATGGGCTTACCATACAAAAAAAAAAAAGTTTTTATTAAAACATTGATTGTATTTGTGTCTCTCCTCAGATGGAGGTGGATGTAGCAGATGAGAAGCGCCATTGCACACGCTCAAAAGGTATTCTCCTTCCATCACTTACACATAACACACAGATGTAATGTGGCGATATGGTCAGACCGGCCTTTTGTTTGAGTGATAATCTAATCTTCTTCTGCCATTTCAACTGACCTCTCACGTCCTCTGTGTTCTGTCTCTCTCTTGCTTCTTCACAGTTCCCCTGGAGCCAGCCATACATGAGTTGTTCAGGTCAGTGTTTTTACAGACTGAATCACACACACACACACACACACACACACACACACACACACACACACACTCGAGCCCACAGGCTGGCAAAGAGGTCTTTACCTGGATAATGGCTGCCAATAAGCAGTGTTGTGATCACGCTTTCCTGTTCTCCTATTTTCTTTCCATCTGTCATATCCGTTTGGGTGATGATAAAATAGTGTCACTTTGCTAAGCTGCAACTATTTCTCCGTACAATGACATATGGCCAGTTTCTTTCAGAGCCAAGTAATACAACAATTTCCAATACACACTTTTTTCCACACTTGAAGGTTGTTCTAGACTGATGTGACATTCTGCAGCATTTTCTCAAAATTATGCAAGAACTTTATACCCCTGGTTAGCATAAATTAACATGAATAAATATATTAGGTGCATATTACCTACTATTATTTGTTTATAGAGCTAAAAAGGCTGAAATTTGGCAGCATATTTTTGCATTAAATCATAGATGCATCTTCTTTGTAGGATCAGAACTTCTCCACACACTTGGCATCCTAAAAACAATATAGCTCAACCTCAGTATTTGGATCAAGACATGCCTGCAAACATGCTTTCAACATGTCTTGACTGGCTTTGTCTTTTAGACTGTGAATACTCATAATTCTTTAACCAGCTCCAGTTATCATAACTCAAAGAGAGCAGAGCATTGGCGATAGCAACGCTAGGGTAATGGGTCTGATTCCCAGGGAATGCATAAACTGAACTGAATGCAGTGTGAGCTGCTTTAGATGAAAGAGTCTAACAAATGCATCAATGTAAAATTAGTAAACATAATTAGACAAGTATGCATACACGGATCACATACACCATTTATTTAATTTAATTTAAAATGTTTCCATTTTGGTCAAATTGAAAATAATAGTTTCCATTTTAAAGCGGTTTAGTTCAGATTGTCTAAAAGCAAACAGCAGTCTGCATAGATAAATTAAAAGATAGAAGAATATTTAAATATTTAAATAGTATTATGGCTTGATACCAGAGTATTGAAAATGGGAATATATCTAAGTTAAATGATTTTAATCAAATCAAAAAATATTATTTAGCATCACTGAATAAACCTAAACATATTAATTAATACCAACAATCAAGCAAAAATGGCTGTTTAAGATACCAATTGCAGGTTACCATTTTTACAGTGCAGAAATTGTGGGATTTTTAATTCATTTGTTTATTTTGTATTTTTAGTACATAACAGAAAATGTGATGCATTTTTTTTTTTTTTTTTAAAATACATAACAATAAACTTTAAGAACTTTCAAAGTTGTTTTTTGACTTGACTAACAAAATGATTTTAGTTTTATCTTGTGAAAAATCCACTTTAATCTTATAGCTAATTTAGCTTTTTATGGCGAAGTTGAAAAAGTGGTTAAGTTGTAAAAAAACAAACAAACAAACAAACAAACAAAAAACATTAATTAACCTACATTAACATCTGGCTTATCGAAATAAAATAAAATAATCAAGTTTATTCTTTAGAAAAATAACAGTTTTACTTTGTATGAATGTTTTTTGTATTTGGGGAAAAATAATTATTTTTAATTAATATTAAATTAAAATGTAATGCTTTAAGAAAGGGTGGTCCAGTGTATTATTATTATTATTATTATTATTATTATTATTATTATTATTAGTAGTAGTAGTAGTAGTAGTATTAGCAGCAGCAGCAATAGTGGTAGTGATAGTATTTTCAGTGTAACATGGCCTGGATCAACATCAGTATTTTAGATTGTAGTCCATGAAGTCTCTCAATTAATGCAAGCTCATAAAAACCTCATGAATAAAATACTCTTAGGTTCCATGTCAACTACCCATTTATGTTTGGCATAAATGTGTGTTTCTCCAGGTAAACAGTGATGCAAAGTGCATTTCACAGGAAACTTCTAGGCATTTAGCAAGCATATTTCTGTATATTTCAGTCCTATTTAGATATTTATAGTCCAAAATGCTTTTCAGGCTCATAATTTACCAGTTGGAAGGATGATGACATGCTTGTCCAACATTTCATGATGAGTATTTCCATCTTAACACCAAATACATACATAACTTGGCCAGCAAACAATCCTCATCTCTGAATGGACATCTGTTGATGGATTTATGTCTGACAGCTTCATATTTTTGGCCTAAAATATTAAACTAAAAACCATTCAGAACACCTGCATGGCAACTAATGGCGAAGAGTTTCCAGAGTGTAAAAAAAAGGTTTTTATTAGTTTTAGCTTCTAAAAATATCTTCATAATTGAAAAAGTCCAAAAACATACAGTATTTTCAGTATCCGTTGTCTGAATCACACCTGACTTCAGTATCTGACAGCTAGTTTGATTGTCACTGGACGTTTGATGGACAGCTGGTTCTCTGCTGTATTGATTGGCATATCGGAGAAGAAAGCCTGGGAATGAAAGGTGGCAAAAAAAGATGGAGGTGAGTATTGCATTACTGTGCACCTGCTCCCTCTCTTTGATGTCGCCTCCACCAGCAGCTTAAACCGGATAATTAAAGATAAATAAAACAACGGTTCAATCATTACTATCAGCCTCTCTCTCCCTCTCTTCCTCTATCTTTCTCTTTCACGCTTCAGATAATTTCTTCTTGAGCTGGTGGCTTCTCATTTGCATGCTTATCAAAGTGTTTTGACTATCCAACGGGAGCTGCAGTGCTAAGGTGGGATCATTAATATGTTAATTAGTCCTTTTGACACTTTGCTTAAGCATGTGTACAATGTGCTCCTCATCTGTGACTTCAGTCACATACTCACTGGATGTGCGCACACTGCCTAAATCCACCCGCCTCTGTTTTATGGTCAATCTCAACACTTACAACAGGCAAAAATGCAACTTATTCAATCAAGTGGCCACTTGTGGGCTAATGGTCCAGACTACAAAAAATATTGTAATTAGTCTAATGCTGTATTGCTTATGTATTTAGGTCTTTGTGTTGGGGAGTAGCTAACTAAAAGCAGTGACACTAGTACCTTAAAGGGATTGTTCACCCCAAAAATTTGCTGTTAATTTGCTGTTCAACAGAATGATTGGTTTGTGAACCAGACTTCACTCTAGACTGTTTGTCTGAGGCTCTGGATTATAATGTTGTAAATAATATTCAGTTTCTTGCACAGATTGATCATTTCACTTCATAAGACTTCATTGTATCATCAGGAGCCATGGCTATTAATTTTGCCTTGCCTGTATGTGCTTTTATTGACTCTCAAAGTGACAGTATGTATTTTATGAATCACCAAAGACCACAGTTTCAGTTAAAGATCTTAGGAACAGCTACAATCGTGTGAGGATGCAGAAACTGGAAATCTGGTGTGTGTTTCCTAAAAGCATCGTTAGCCGGCTATGGTCGCAAGTTCCGTCATTACCAGCATAGTTCAACGATTCGGTGTTTCCCAAAACCATAGTTCAAATGAACGTTTGCAATCAGCGTAACAAACTTACGTGGTCGGAACTACATGTCTCCACCTGTGGTTAGAAGCATACTTTCTTGTTAGTAAGATATATGGGCTTAAATAAATATGCTCTTGAGCACAACAAGCAAGCTAACATGCAGTACTATCTGTATCTTCCATTCTATCTAAATATAAAATGCATTTTATTTATGCATTTTTGCGCGTCCATTGTAAGCGCCATTTTTGAAAAGTGCGCATGTGCATAAATGCCTGCGGGAACCCCGGAGTATGACGTAAGAGGGAACCCGTGATGAATCGAACATCAAATAAAGCAAAATGACAGGGAACAAAAAATAGTAAATTAGTCAGTAGGTGCCATGTTCAATACAGTAGCATTTTAGAGACCTCTAATCAGTTAAACAGCATAAGTTATTCCTCCACCACACGCGTGTGACGTCATTAACAATGTCCCTATGTTGTTGAACTAACGTGGTTCAAACGATGGAGATGCGACAGTGTTCGGGAAACAGTCGTGACTAGCTAGTTCATTTCTAAAACAATGCATTGTACTATGGTGGTTAATCAGCGAGTTACGTCGTTGTTCGGGAAACGCACCCCTGGACAGTAATGTGTATCATACATTTGTAGTGACTGAGATGCAGCGGAACTGCAGCAGTGTTTACAGTATCCAGCATGGCATACCTGAATTATCCGCTGCATCTGCAGTAAATACCCAGAACGCACTGCGCAGAATATTGTATCTCACAGTGCAATGTGCTGGACTTTACCTTTCATAAAGGGGCAGTCGTGGCCTAATGGATAGAGAGTCGGACTTGTAACCCGAAGGTCGTGGGTTTGAGTCTCAGGTCCGGCAGGGATTGTAGGTGGGGGGAGTGAATATACAGCGCTCTCTCCACTCTCAATACCACGACTGAGGTGAGACCCTTGAGCAAAGCACCAAACACCCAACTGCTCCCCGGGCGCCGCAGCATTGGCTGCCCACTGCTCCGGGTGTGTGTGTTCACTTCTCACTGCTGTGTGTGTGTGTGTGTGTGTGCACTTGGATGGGTTAAATGCAGAGCACAAATTCTGAGTATGGGTCGCCACACATCACGTCCTTTCCTTTCATTTGAGATGTGCAATGGTGAATAAATTATACAACATAGGTCATGTGAAGCACACTATACTCTCTGAGACATTTATAGTTGCATTCTGTTTCATATGTACTGTATACAGTGTGCAGTATATACTGCACATTATGCAGTCAGCAGTATGCTAGTATTCCATTCCTAACACAGATCATGACTGTGATGCTCATGTTGAGCTTATCATCATTCTATAGCTCATGGCCTGGGGTTTAAATTAACTGACATTGAGATAAGGCACGATTTGATTAATTTTAATAAGTATTATGATTTTATTTTTTTCTATTTTATTATTACAACACATGATTCCCCCCAGCTGTTATTAATAGATTCAATTGAGTTTTTACATTTTGCTTAGAATGTCAGCATATTTATACTAAGTGCTGTGTTAAATACAATGTCAAGGAACCGTTTCCTGACTAAACGTTGATTATTTAGGAGTGTTCGCACTTAAATAAAAAAGTCATTTCACAGTATTTTCAATGAGAATTGGTGGTTTACAGCAACATGAGTGACAGAAGCATAACAGACATGCAATGTGAGTGTGTCCAATGATGTGACAATATTGAGAAAAGCCAAAGATCTAGATTTACCAAGACAGTGCACTCGTATTATGAATGAGAGAAAGTGCAACGTACAATATGGTGGAATAAGTCCCGCCTTCTAAATAAAAGAACCAATCAACAGCTGGTAAAATTATGACATCACTGAAGCAGTCTTTAGAAATGGCGTTCCATCATGGGAGTTGTGCATGCTGACAAGGATGCTAAGTGAGGGTTACTCGCACAGCTCTTACTAGTTTACACATGCATGACTTGCAGGAATTGCCAGTCAGGGATGCCTGAAATAGCTGTAAATATGGCTGCAATAAACGGACTTTAGAAAAGCAGCAAAACATTGGATCCCATTCTGCTGTGAGATCCTGCAGTTGAGCTTCAGCGCAATGGAGAAGTTCACGTTACTCTGAGAGATTTCTCTGTTCTGTATGCTTTCTGTCTGCCTATAGGCAAAAATATAATAGAAAACTATTCTGAGCTGGACTCATGCATTGATAATCATTCATCTTGTTTATGATTTTGCACTGCTGCGATTTAAATACAAATTATATCCCTTCCCGAATGTTCATTTTTAACAACAATAAAAAATTGCTTACATTTATTCAAAAAAAAAAAAAAATTAAATTGATCAAAATGTATAATGTATAATGTTACAAAAAATGTTAAAAAAATCTATTTCAAATAAATGCCATTCTTTTGAACTTTCTATTTATCAGAAAAATCCTGAAAAATGAAATGTATCATGGTTTCCACAAAAATATAAAGCAGCACAACTGATTTCAGCAGTGATAATCAGAAATGTTTCTTGAGCAGCGAATCAGCATATTAGAATAACTTCTGAAGATCATGTGACACTGAAGACTGGAGAAATGATGCTGAAAATTCAGCTTTAATCACAGAAATAAATTACATTTGAACAAAATAGTAAGCTGAAAATGGTAACATCTAAATTAATTGGTTATATTAAAAAACAAACAAACAAACAAACAAACAAACAGTTTTTACTGTATTTTTGATCAAATACATGAATTCTTGGTGAGCAGATCAGACTTCTTTAAAAACATTAATACAAATTATATACTGTCAAAGCATCCTATTTGTGATCAGATTGTCAAAATATATGGTAATTTGTGCCGGTCTTTGGGGATCGTTCGTTAGGACAACCAATAGAAACCAGCAACCAACACAATGATCACAATTTAACATTGCGTATCTTACACATTCATGCCGTACTTCCATTGGTGGCAAGCAGCTGTAAAAGGAGCCATTAGAAACACGTAACACTCATTTGACAAAAGCTAGCAGTGATCTAAACTCTCAGGTCTGCACTCAGACTCACAGTCCGCCTACTCAGATTCTAGATTACTAGTTTCTCTTCCCCCGCGCTCAGTTTACTCCCGGCTGAATGACTGACACGGCTTTGCTCTTGTAGCAGGCAATCAGTGCAGCCGTTTGAGGCGGCTGTGGAATTACAGGAGCCTGCAGACAAGCGGCTCGTCTACAAGACCTTTGGCTCCGTGAGAAGATGAATGAGGAACCGATCTAAACTGAGAGGTGGGGGTGCTGACAGGAACAGGTAGTGATCATGAGGGAGATTAGTTACACCCTCCTGCCTGCCCCGACCCCAAAACCCACCTCATGTACCTCATGAGATCAGACATGCAATTATACAGGCGGCGCGTAACCATGGCGACACAAAAATCTCCAATAATTGTGTGCAGAGTGATTGGCTTTTCTTCTTAACTAGATTCAAATCTGCATGCAAGTATAGATCCTGAAGAAGCAGCACCACATACAGTATATACAAAGCTTGCATTTAAAGCCTGACTTACATGAAATAATGTCCAGGAAATATTTCACTCCAAAATCAAGAGAAGAAATTATATGTTGATTAAATATTTTTATATTTATAGTACTTTTATACCTACTTTATAATAAACTTTTGTGCATTGTAACATTGCATTGCTACCATAAAGCAAAAATGTATGCATTTTTACTGCAATATAGTAAAAATTACTGTATTAAACAATGAAAATATAGTGGTAATTACAAAAAATTCAAAAATAAAGCTGGGTGCCTTCCTGATTTTAAATTATTTTTTGAGGAAAACCATGCTTAATTGTCATGAAAATAATATCACGAACTTAATGGTCCTAAAATAGATATCATTTACTGTTTTTCGGGGTGAAATGTGACCTTGATGCATTCATGTTTCATTGGAAGAAGGACAAAGGACAGGGATTGGTATTAGGCTTGGGATTTGAACTGTTCAGTTAATATTTGACCTCAAAATCCAAAATCAAGAGAAAGAAATTATGTTTTATTAAAGAGAATATAGTCTATTTTTAGAGCCAATTTTGTGCATAAAGCCATGAAGCAAAAAAAAAGAAGCATGTATATTTTTTACTGCAATACAGTAAAAATATAGTATTACACTAATAAAATAATTACCAAAAACATTGTAAGTAACATTGTAACATTACATTAGAACCATAAAACAAAACTGTATGGATTTTTACTGCAGTTAAAAACATGAAGTATTATACTAATTAAAATATAGTGAAAATAAAATAAAATAAAGTCTGCATGCATTAAAGAGTAATTATTTAGTTTATTATTATTATTATTATTATTATTATTATTATGTATTTATTTATTTATTTCCTTAAATGTCATGTCACAATGCAGAAACAGAACACACAGACACACAATTTATTAATTTTTTTTTAATTGGAGTGAAATGTGACATGCTACATTTTTACTGGAAGAAGGACATGGATTGGGATTAGATTTAGGATTTGAACTGAGCATCTGAAATGACAGAAATCAAAATTCTCCTGTCTGGAGTTTCTGAAGAAGATGGGGCAAGACGCGTCAACACACGAGTCTGACACACATTATTCAGCGTTGATGGCGACCTCTCGCTAATGCACTCACACACATGCAAATAACTACAGCAGCGTGTGACATCAATGTTTTGAGTGACATTTAGTATCTGGGTTGCACAAGATTCTCCATAAAAGAGTCATGAGCAAATCTGTGAAAGCTGAATAATTCATGTGGCGAGAGGTAAAAACAAAGCACCGCTGTTATTATTTGTTAATAAGATACCGCAGCTAATGAGGGAGCCGCTGTTTACAGCCTGCCTTTGCTTTTTTAGGCATTTTGTCAGGCAGCCAGAGTTGACTTTATGGGGTTCATTTTGCTTTATATTGTCAGGGTTCTGTCGTGTGTCATGTGTTCCCGCCTCTTGTTTCCTTATTTGGTTTGTTTCCTGTCCTTGTTTCATGTGATCATTAGTTTATTCTGTTCAGCTGTTTGTCTGATTAGCCTGTGTATTTAAGTTGATGCCTGTTCAGTTTCGTGTGGTCTGGTCTACTCGTTACTCCCCGGTGTTCCTGTCGATGTCTGCCTTGTCCTGTCCTGTCCTGCCCTGCCCTGCCTTGATGTCATTATTAAATACTATCATTTGAGTTTACGTCCTCGTCTGCGTGTCCTTGTTCCTCCCTGCTGTGTGCACCGTGACGTATATAAGTGCTGTTCCAAACCCTAGAGAGATATCTATCTAGACAGCATCATGGGCAGTTGGATGTGAAGTATTTCTGCTTGATATCACTAACTATTAATCATAATTCAGTCATTTCCTGTTGTTTGGAAGATGACTTATAAAGCAACAATTATTTCTTTTTTTTTTTTTTTTAAATAGTACATATTACAGAAACTAGTAGTATATACTGTATGTAAAAGAAAAGTATATACGTAAGTGCAAACTGTGTAATGTTTTCAGACTCTTTATTGCATATTAATTGCTATTTACTATAGGTTTACTAAAGGATAAAGTCTAGCATTTGGTTTTGCTTATAATTACACATAAACAAGGACAGATTAAAGTATTACCAAAATGTATTACAGTTTAAATGTGTATTAAATGCAGTTATCTGAGCTTTAGAGTGCCTTTTTGACCCAGTAGGACTTAAGTATATCTATCTATGTAATTTCATAATTATTTCTATTGTCTTTGAAATATGGTTATAGCATTTAGGATTTATGGTGATTTCTGCTGAAACTTGTATGTCTGTATTTACATATATTTGTAATTACACACTTGCAATGATGAAGTTGCAGTTTAATACATTTCAAATTAACTTTAAATGTGATACCAAATTCTACACTACAGTTAAAATGATAATCAAGTACTTTACATGTACACATCGAGGTAAGTGTATTTCTTTAAAGCATGACAAAAGATTATTAAGATTATTAAAATTATTAAATTAGCTTTCACACAATGTGTAACACAGGTCTAAGTGAATGAAAACATCCTGCAAAGTTTTAAATCTGAAAGTGCACCATGTATAAAGTTATTGTATCTCAAAAGAAAAAGTCGATTCATTAAAACGAGTCGTTTTTAAAATGAATCCCAAGCCGTTTCATGTTGACGTCAACATATTGCCCGCCCACTTATTGGTCTTTTCAGGTTGGTCTGAATGAAAATGCAAATTCATTCTTTGCCACTAGGTGCCGCTTTTGGAGCGGTAAAAATAGCCATTTCCCCGGTAACGCTGTACACAAAGCAGGTTTGGAAAAATGAATCGTTGACACTGATCTATATATGATGTTCTCTATTATACAGGTGCATCTCAGTAAATTAGAATGTCGTGGAAAAGTTCATTTATTTCAGTAATTCAACTCAAATTGTGAAACTCGTGTATTAAATAAATTCAATGCACACAGACTGAAGTAGTTTAAGTCTTTGGTTCTTTTAATTGTGATGATTTAGGCTCACATTTAACAAAAACCCACCAATTCACTCAATCTCAACAAATTAGAATACTTCATAAGACCAATAAAAAAAAACATTTTTAGTGAATTGTTGGCCTTCTGGAAAGTATGTTCATTTACTGTATATGTACTCAATATTTGGTAAGGGCTCCTTTGCTTTAATTACTGCCTCAATTTGGCGTGGCATGGAGGTGATCAGTTTGTGGCACTGCTGAGAGGGTATGGAAGCCCAGGTTTCTTTGACAGTGGCCTTCAGCTCATCTGCATTTTTTGGTCTCTTGTTTCTCATTTTCCACTTGACAATACCCCACAGATTCTCTATGGGGTTCAGGTCTGGTAAGTTTGCTGGCCAGTCAAGCATACCAACACCATGGTCATTTAACCAACTTTTGGTGCTTTTGGCAGTGTGGGCAGGTGCCAAATCTTACTGGAAAATTAGATCAGCATCTTTAAAAAGCTGGTCAGCAGAAGGAAGCATGAAGTGCTCCAAAATTTCTTGGTAAACGGGTGCAGTGATGTTGGTTTTCAAACAACACAATGACATTGCACCCCAAATCATCACGACTGTGGAAACTTAACACTGGACTTCATGCAACTTGGGCTATGAGCTTCTCCACCCTTCCTCCAGACTCTGGACCTTGGTTTCCAAATGAAATACAAAACTTGCTTTAATCTGAAAAGATTACTTTGGACCACTGGGCAGCAGTCCAGTTCTTCTTCTCCTTAGCCCAGGTAAGATGCCTCTGACTGTTTTCTGTGGTTGTCTGTGGTTCAGGAGGCTTAACAAGAGGAATATGACAACTGTAGCCAAATTCCTTGACAGGTCTGTGTGTGCTGGCTCTTGATGCCTCAGTCCATTCCTTGTGAAGCCTCAGTCCATTCTTTGTGAAGTTCACCCAAATTCTTGAATCAATTTTGCTTGACTATCCTCATAAGGCTGCGGTTCTCTCGGTTGGTTGTGCATCTTTTTCTTCCACACTTTTTCCATCCACTCAACTTTCTGTTAACATGGATTGATACAACATTTTTGTGAACACCCAGCTTCTTTGGCAATGCATATTTGTGGCTTACCCTCCTTGTGAAGGGTGTCAATGATTGTCTTCTGGACAACTGTCAGATCAGCAGTCTTCCCCATGATTGTGTAGCCTAGTGAACCAAACTGAGAGACCATTTTGAAGGCTCAGGAAATCTTTGCAGGTGTTTTGAGTTGATTAGCTGATTGGCATGTCACCATATTCTACACTGTGTGCTGAATTATTAGGCAAGTTGATATTCTGGTCATATTTTTTTCCAAGAACATTTTACCAATTCCAAACCACATCAATCTTAATAACTACTATTGACTTTGTATTTAATCATTTCTAAGTGATATCTAATTGTCCATGAAGGCTTGGAAGTAAAAAACTCCTTATATTCAGGTGTGCCGAATTATTAGGCAGGTTTTCTTTTACAGATAAAATGAGCCAAAAAAAAAGAGATTTAACTTAGACTAAAAGTCAAATTTAAATGCCCATGAGAAATATTCAAAACCAATGCAATAATAGAATTAGCAAAGTTAGGGCATGACCATTGGGCAGCGAAATGCTCATTGGGTCAGCAGAGTCAGAAAAAACAAGTGGAGAAGAAAAGACATGTTAACTGCAAAAGAATTAAGAATTAAGGTGAAGAATTAGGTGAGAAACCATCAGGAAACTTTTAGTCTCCAGCGTCATAATTTTCCAGAACTGCAACCTTCCTGGAGTCTCCAGAAGTGCAATGTGTCAGGTTCTCAGGGACTTTGCTTGGGTAAAAAATTCTAAAAAAAAAATGACCCTCACTTAATAAATATTGTGAAATCCATTAAGACTGATTTTTCATAGGCTTTATGGACAGATAAGTTTTGAGTGACTCTTGAAGAACCAGCAACACATCCTCTTGTGCCACTGTTTGAAGAATTTATCTTCCAGAATCTGGCAGTAAGTTTTAGGAGCTCATTTTTAGTCCATCTCCTATCCTGAAAAGTATGTCTTGCAGAGATTGACTAAAATGAGCTCCTTTGAGTTGAATTACTGAAATAATGAACTTTTCCACAACATTCTAATTTATTGAGATGCACCTGTAGATCAGTGATTGTTGAGCGAATCGTTTGGGAGTTGTTGAGCAAGTAAGGTAAAAAAAGAAATGCATATTATAAGACAACGAAAGTGTTTTTTGATCTTGCATGCATGTCAACCTGTTGTTGGGGACTCCCAAAACCAAAATATGAACCTTTCATAACACATAATAGGGGCACTTTAAAACATTATGTTTTAAAATGTACTTTAACCTCTTAACTGTCACCCCTCCACCCTGTGTTTACTTCACTATATTACAATAAATCCTGATCTAATCATGACAAACTATATATCGTTGGAAAGGTCTAAGACTCCTAAATAGATATTTTACCACTTTTTTTGTTAAAAAATTATGTAGGAAAATTATTAGATTAATTTATTACAAGAGTACACCTAAAAAATCTACATCATAACAGGAGTTCTGACCTTTGTCACAGACCATCTTCTTAGTTACCTTTTTTCCCTATCACGCTTTAGAAATCATAAGAAATTATATAACAATTGAAAACTTAAAATCTCAAAATTCATGCTTTGAACCCCATTTTAAAATCAGACATTGCATTACCATGGAAATGGTACATAAATATCATGTTACAAAATGTTTTCATTCATGAATTATAAAAATTTAAGTTTGGATAGTGCACTACAATGTCTATGTTCAAAACTGTGAGTGACAGTTAAGGGGTTAAAGTGAAAATTTTAATTTGACATTATTACAAAGTGTACTATTTAAAAGTGTACTTAAATGTGTTTATGAAAGTGTCTCTCTTTAAGTGCACTTAAGTACTTTTAAGATTTGAAGTACATTACAATTACACATTCAATGCAATTAAGTACACCAGGTATTATCTCATCTTTACATTTACATCTTATATGTAGTCGTGGCTCTTTGCATAACGGAGTGTCACCCCATATTATAAATATCCCACTATACTGCCATTTATGGTTCATCTGCTGTTATATAAACTCATATGTAAACTAGCCAATGATGGATTGATACTCTACCCAACTGCCTGAACACAAAGTAATTATGGGAACAGTAAATAGATTATCGATATTACTTATATAGTGTGTGCTAGCAAAGCGCTGGTGAAGGGGATAAGCAGAGCAAAACCAGATTAGAGCTGAATAATGTGCGTAGCTGAATAACTGCATAAATACTCTGTTTCAGTATTGATGTAAGGCAGATATGGGTGTGAGAAATCAGGCTCTTTATGCACAGACGCAGCTTTCTGTGCAGATTGTATCGGTCAAGGTGTTGACTGTTGTTGGAAAGGTCACTCACGCTAAATATAACACTAGTCACAATGGACATTTGGACATGATGCAGTGCTAATACCATGTATTTTTTATATATACCATGGTAGTACCCTACTATGCAAAGAACTTTGGAGGACAATGCAAAGAGCAGATAAGTCATTTGATAATTTTATTGTTTTAGCACGTTATTTTGCAGTCCTGTTTTGCATGTTCGTACTATGTTCTGACTATAGTAATTACAGTAATAACTAGGTAATAACTCTGAACCCTGAAGTCTATGTAGTTACCTTATGTTACTCAGTACTTTCCTGGTAAGTACACACACACAAAAGTTTTGTTAAGTTGTAAATAAAGATTATTGGAGTACACTTTACTAAAAATGCTATTTCAGTCGTTCTACTTCACATTAAATTCAACATACTTGCCATTTCAAACATTAAACCTCATTGAAGCAGTATTTAGTATCACTGATATACTATTATAGTTTTTAATATTAGTTTGATTTAGTTTTTATTTTTCAGGTATGTGTTGAATTTGTTTGCAATTTTATTTACGTTTTTATAAATTTTATTGTTTTTTGTTTATTAAGTCTATATATTTTTATTTAAAGTTTTAGTTTTAGTTATTTTAGAATAACAAGTTAAATGAAAAATGAAAACAAATGAAACCATAAAAAAACATAAAAAAAAAAAAAAAAAAACTTAGGCAACTAGCTGAAATAATACGTTCCATTGTTATTTCAGTTATTTTATTTTACATGCAATTTTATGGCTTTAATTTTAGGTTTTTTTATATATTTCAAATTAGTTTTTATATTTATATTTTGAGTTGTCATTTTTTTAAGTAATTGTGTTGAGTTTTTGTCATTTTTATTTTTTTATTTTATTGTAGTATATTATTTTAGTTTGTGTTTTTGTTTTTTAATGTATGTGTGTGTGTGTGTGTATATATATATATATATATATATATATATACATATACTATTTCAGTTAACATTAATTATAATACAAGTATAAATGTTTTTATGATTTTTTTATTTTTTTTTGTTAACTATAATAACCCTGAATTGAAGCCAGTGATGTGGCCCAGCACGTGCCCTGGGTACTCATGTGGCTAATCGTATTTCTGATGACCATTAGTGGTTGTTTTATTGCAGCTCAGTCTTTTTGAGCTGTTATTTAATTGTAGGTGTAGCTCTTTGTTATTTCCTTCTTTATTTACACAATTGTTGTTCTTTTTTTGCTAGAGAGCATGAATACCGGTCCTTCTCATTTCCATAGCTGCAGCTGGGCTCGAATAATTGCCTTTTCTTGGCGCTAGCATGTTGCGGAGCTGAAGTAGAGCGTTTTCCTCCTCATTTGGATTCTGCGGACGGTCTCGGGGTTGTATTATTCATACCTTGACAGATAGCGCTCGCTAAAAGCGTTGGCACGCGGCCAGGCTGGCAGGGCGGGATTTCAGGTGGACAGGCGGACAGACTGGCACGATAGCCGAGCACTGGACCTTTCTAGCTGTGGCAGAAAGAAAGAATAAAAGTGAAAGAGAGAGACAGGACTTCCAAATGAACATTGGGAGCAAGTTGGACTGACAATCTGGCACATCGTCACGCAAGCCTTCAGTCTTAGCACTCTATCAATAGAGCTAGTCAAGCAGCACTGGCTGGTGAGGTACATTAATCACTCGCAGCCCCTCCTGTGCTATCACAGCGCACCACTGCAAACCACATTTCCATATTTAATGGAGGCTTAATTTGATTGAATGACTGCATGGAGGAAACCAAATTGCATAGGGAGGTCTACTAACAATAGGTAGTGTGCGGCGTCTAATCAAGTGCTATTGTCAGATACCTGTAATGGGGTCCACTTCACATGATGCTGAAATGTTCCATACTTTCAAGGGAAGGCCACATTGCACCCTTCTAATTTTGATGCTATTTTTGTATTCTGGGTTCATTCTCTGGTACAGAGAGAGTGCAGTTAGGCCTAAATTTGAGTTTGAATGAATTGCATGAATGAATTTCATAAAAAATCTCCATTCACTTGGATTGCAGAGTTTTAACATAGACAAGCTAGTAAACTTAATTTGATGCATGTTTGTCAGTCATACATAAATGAAATGGGTAAGATTGCAAAACACAAGTAAATAAAATGGCATTGTTTATTATCTATTTGATTTTATTAAGTAATCATATTTTCAAAATGCATTTATTCTAATTGCTTAGAATCAGCATAAATCTGTTCACTGTTAAATCCTTTACATTTATTCTGTTAAAAAAATATGGCTAGCTGTGGAACAAGCAATATTAAAACACTCAAACAAATTGGATTTTTATGATACATATATAAACCCGGTTATTGTGTATTTAAAACACATTCAGTTTATTAGTACTATTAAATAAATCTCATTTGTGTATGACTGACAAACATGTTTTTTTAAGTTTACTATATTTAAAACTGTATAGTCAAATTATTGGAAATTTTATATGCATTTAAAATACGTAAATCTTACATTTAGGCTTAAATATTAAGAGGGGTTCATCAGCTGATGAAAAGCTAATAATTATTTAAACCAAAACATTTACCAAAAATATGAAATATTTTATTTGTTTACTTGTGTGTCATGTGTTTGTAAATTTTTGAAATATTAACTTAAAATCTCAAGGGACTTCAAGTATACACTTTGGATCAAAGGGGCTCAGTTGATAAATGAGACGATCCCTGAATGCATTGCAGTGAGCTCAGTGAAGGCATCCATGCAAGATATTAGACATAGACAACATATTTCATAGAACTTATTTAATTTTTTATACATTGTTATTTTCTGTTATTAATAAAGTGTATTAATATGCTAAATGCAACATTCTGCGTTATTTTTCAGACATTTTCTTTTATCACCCAAGCAACTTGTTACTAGTTACCTTCACTGTTGAAGCAGCAAATATGATTTTCTAAATCATGTTATACAATTTGTGTTGCTCAGTGATTAAACATCTGATTAGCCGAAGTTTGTAAGTTCAAATGCAGATGGTGGTGATCAAACAGTAAATGGTGATTTATTACTACTGCGCCCATGAGGCACCTACACCTTGTGTATGTGTATTGTGGCGGGAGGAGCAAACGACAGACACAGTGGGTGTGGCGTCAGGCCTCGGAGAGGCTTTTATTTAACAGAAATTTCAAAATAAAGTGTCCAGGGGAAAATAAAGTGTCCAAATAAACGGGGAATCTGGTGTCCTCGTCGTGTGACGCGGATGTGAGGGAAGGCAGTGTTCAAGGAGGAAGGGTCCAGGGCAGGGGCGGAGTCCGGTGGCCGCACGCGCTCCCCGACGTGGTCCGGGGCGCGAGGGAGCGGCGGCTTCTTCTAGCGGCGGCAATCGTCCTCGTCTTTCCGGTACTACACGCGGAGATGGGTGGCCCGGCATCCTGGCCCGTCAGCCACATAACGGGTGCGGTC
>JAFVLL020001442.1:0-40882 GCA_021397915.2 Tor tambroides
AACCTCCTGCAAAGCTCCTGAAAAACTATGAGCAAGTGCAGCTAGAGCAAAAGCTGCTTTAAACACAAAGATGCTCACACCAAATGATGATTTCATTTAGTTCATAGAAGTTCATTGATAAAGAAAATCTATTTATGACAGCATCCTCATTTTACAGCATTTTTACACAAGTGCCTAAAACTTTGAACAGTTCTGTAGCTTTGCAGGAGGTTTCTTGAAGCATCAGTTCTTCTGGATTTAGTCTGTCTCAGTTTGTTCTGTTTCTTCATGTCATTCCAGACAGACTGATGATCAGATCAGATCAGATCTCAAAAACCTCACTGGATTATTACAGTTAATGGCTAAATCAATGTAAACTGATATTTCCTACTGACACACTACAGCAAAAGATAGAAATAACTGACTTCAAACCATTTTTATCTGCTGGAAACACTAGTGTTCTGATCATTTGTACTGTATGAGCAGCTAGTGCAAACGCTGATAAAGCACAGACTGGAGCACATGCAGCAGGATGAGTGCAGTGAATGCACTGTGCAGAGCATTAGAGCCGGAGCTCAGTCTGAAGGGCTGGTCCTCTGGCTGTTTGGGGCTGCAGCGGATCAGCGGCGGTTGGAAGGAGGTGGCCCGTCGCTCGGGTCGGTCCGGGCTGGAGCCGTCGGTGGGTCTCTGGCCGTTGTAGAGGAGGCTGTGTCCAGAGGAGTCCTGGCCCATGCGGAAGAGCTCGTGCTCGGTGTGTGGCAGACGGACGCCCAGAGCTGCGCAGCCGGAGGTGGAGGTCACGTCCTGCTGAACGCCCCGCTTCCAGGAGCCCTCGGCCCCACACTCTCGCCCTCTGAAGACGTTCAGCAGAGAGGTAGTGGCCACATCCATGGGCGTCACTGCCATGTGGGTCACTAGAGGAGAGTCATAAAGTCATAACTGAGAGAAACTCTTCTTTAAAGTGAGACACTACAGTGTTTTCATGCACTGCTCAGGTTCTTTAATAACGTCATCTTTCTATGGAAGTTTGAGTGTGTATACTTCTTATTTCCTATCCACTGTCTTACAGAGACGCTTTTAATCATCGTCAAATTTATTCTCATTCAATATCCTGTTTCAGTAAGCAATGCATCTCTGATCCTCACATGCTTATGTTTTTAATTTTCATGTTTTTACTCCATTTATAATCATTTATTTACATAATCATTTTATAGTCATTAGTTATTCACATGATTTATTATTAAATCATTTTTATTATTTGATTTTTTTTTATCATTTATCATTATCTTAAATTATTTTATTATTTATTCATTCATTCTTATTATTTCTTATTAATTTCCCCTTGCTTATGCATTTTCAATGTTGTTCAGTCTCATGTTTATGGGGTTTCATGAACTGTTCTGTCTGTATGAATAGAGATGGATAAGGGGGGATGTTTATGGAAGCCCAAGGTTTACGGGATGTTGCCGTAAAGCAGTTTTGGTATAACAGTACACGTTGAATTTGTGCTGGTCAGACGAAGTTTGAACATTGAAACATACGCAACTAAGATCAATAAACTATTACTTTTGACCATCATCACTTCGTCTCCTGCTTCTGCTCTTCTCTGACTGAAGACTCTGTTAAACACTGGTTTTGGGTCTCAACAGCTCTGCTGACTAGTTGTTCTGTTACTGGACCAACTCATATTTTCTGACGGGATCTGGCATCCGGGGCTGGATCCTAATTATTATCTGGCGTGGAGACCCGATCTAACATTGGTGAGACATATATTTTTTCATTTATCTGTATGTTATGGAATCCGGACTCCATTAAGAGCTGTTTGTGTGCAGAATAGAGCTGCACCATTCTGGATAAATTCAGACTTTATTTTAATGGAGGTTGTAGTTCTCTCACAATTCTGAAGAAAAAAATATTAGACAACTAAACAAAATCTGATGGAATTTATGAATGAATGATTCAATGACTTGCTCAAGATTGACTTGTTTCATTACTGGATGAATCAGTGTTTGTGAATGAATCTCTTGAATGATTGATTCAATGACTCACTCAAGATTCACTTGTTTCATTACTGGATGAATCAGTGTTTTTGAATGAATCTCTTGAATGATTGATTCAGTGACTCACTCAAGATTCACTTGTTTCATTACTGAATGAATCAGTGTTTTTGAATGAATCTCTTGAATGATTGATTCAATGACTCACTCAAGATTCACTTGTTTCATTACTGGATAAATCAGTGTTTTTGAATGAATCTCTTGAATGATTGATTCAATGACTCACTCAAGATTGACTTGTTTCATTACTGGATAAATCAGTGTTTTTGAATGAATCTCTTGAATGAATGATTCAGTGACTCACTCAAGATTGACTTGTTTCATTACTGAATGAATCAGTGTTTTTGAATGAATCTCTTGAATGAATGATTCAGTGACTCACTCAAGATTCACTTGTTTCATTACTGGGTGAATCAGTGTTTTTGAATGAATCTCTTGAATGATTCAATGACTCACTCAAGATTCACTTGTTTCATTACTGGGTGAATCAGTGTTTTTGAATCTCTCTCTTGAATGAATGATTCAATGACATAAATTTTTAAAAGCACCTTTTCGCCACCTAAAAAAAAAAAAGAAGAAGATGTGCACACAGGAATTGAGAGGCGGAATTGAAATTTAAATTTTTCAACAAGTATCTGATTCCTGACCTTAAGTATCCAATTCTGGAATTGGAATTGATTTTTGATTCCTAACCTTAGTGTAGACATTAATAAAACAATCTAATAGGTACTGACAGCTTCTGGTTTTTGCTGTATCCCTTCTAGCCACAGCCAGTGTAGTGTGATATGAGGTGACTGACCGGTGAAGGTGAACTGGAGGGCGCCCCCTATGGCTCTGGATGGATCTCCGCGGCTGTAGCGTCCACTGGCAGAGATGCTGAAGGTGGGCTGACTGCAGACGGGGTCAGAGAAATGATCGTATCGTCCAGCCCAGGTCTGCCTGTCCTCATCGAAGGCCAGCTGTCGGGTCAGAAACAGGACTCCTGGACGCACCTCACAGCGGGTGCTGACCCAGCTGCCCTGCAGACGCACCGGACGCTCCGGCTGGACCGGCAGCACCGGAGGATGATGAAGATCGGCTGAAGAGATGAGCTGACAGACTGCACAGCACTGAGCCTGAGAGAAAGAAACCACACGCTTCTGAAACACTCAAGACATCTTCACACCCTCTTATTCTACACAGATACAGACACTGTTCAGATCCTACACTGATTCTCATTCAGTATCCTGTTTCAGTCAGAAACACATCTGGCAGAAGTAAAATGGTTGTGATTTTGTCAATTGCAACATCTCACAATTTGGACTTTTCTTCTTATTTTTAATAAAAATTGAGATTAAAAATCTGAATGGCAAGATATAAACTTGAATTACAAGAAAAAAGTCAAAAGTTTCGCAATTTTGACTTTATATCTCAATTCTGATTTTCTATCACAATTCTGACTTCATATGACAATTTTGATTTCATATCTCACAATTTTGACTTTATATCTCACAATTCTGACTTCATATGACAATTTTGATTTTATATCTCGCGATTTTGACTTCATATGGCAATTTTGATTTCATATGACAATTTTGATTTTATATCTCGCGATTTTGACTTCATATGGCAATTTTGATTTCATATGACAATTTTGATTTCATATCTCAATTTTGTCTTCGTATCTCGCAATTTTGACTTCATATGACAATTTTTATTTTATATCACAATTTTGATTTCATATGACAATTTTGATTTTATATCTAACAATTTTGACTTCATATGGCAATTTTGATTTCATATGACAATTATGACTTGATATGACAATTTTGATTTCATATCTCAATTTTGTCTTTGTATCTCGCAATTTTGACTTCATATGACAATTTTGATTTTATATCACAATTTTGAATTCATATGACAATTTTGATTTTATATCACAATTTTGAATTCATATGACAATTTTGATTTTATATCACAATTTTGATTTCATATGACAATTTTGATTTTATATCTAACAATTTTGACTTCATATGGCAATTCTGATTTCATATCAATTTTGATTTCATATCTCACAATTTTGATTTCATATGACAATTTTGACTTCAGATCACAATTTTGATTTCATATCTCGCAATTGTGATTTCATATGACAATTTTGACTTCAGATCACAATTTTGATTTTATATCTAACAATTTTGACTTCATATGGCAATTTTGATTTCATATGACAATTATGACTTGATATGACAATTTTGATTTCATATCTCAATTTTGTCTTTGTATCTCGCAATTTTGACTTCATATGACAATTTTGATTTTATATCACAATTTTGAATTCATATGACAATTTTGATTTTATATCACAATTTTGATTTCATATGACAATTTTGATTTTATATCTAACAATTTTGACTTCATATGGCAATTCTGATTTCATATCAATTTTGATTTCATATCTCACAATTTTGATTTCATATGACAATTTTGACTTCAGATCACAATTTTGATTTCATATCTCGCAATTGTGATTTCATATGACAATTTTGACTTCAGATCACAATTTTGATTTTATATCTAACAATTTTGACTTCATATGACAATTATGACTTGATATGACAATTTTGATTTCATATCTCAATTTTGTCTTTGTATCTCGCAATTTTGACTTCATATGACAATTTTGATTTTATATCACAATTTTGATTTCATATGACAATTTTGATTTTATATCTAACAATTTTGACTTCATATGGCAATTTTGATTTCATATGACAATTATGACTTGATATGACAATTTTGATTTCATATCTCAATTTTGTCTTTGTATCTCGCAATTTTGACTTCATATGACAATTTTGATTTTATATCTAACAATTTTGACTTCATATGGCAATTCTGATTTCATATCAATTTTGATTTCATATCTCACAATTTTGATTTCATATGACAATTTTGACTTCAGATCACAATTTTGATTTCATATCTCGCAATTTTGACTTCATATGACAATTTTTATTTTATATCACAATTTTGATTTCATATGACAATTTTGATTTTATATCTAACAATTTTGACTTCATATGGCAATTTTGATTTCATATGACAATTATGACTTGATATGACAATTTTGATTTCATATCTCAATTTTGTCTTTGTATCTCGCAATTTTGACTTCATGACAATTTTGATTTTATATCTAACAATTTTGACTTCATATGGCAATTCTGATTTCATATCAATTTTGATTTCATATCTCACAATTTTGATTTCATATGACAATTTTGACTTCAGATCACAATTTTGATTTCATATCTCGCAATTTTGACTTCATATGACAATTTTGAATTTATATGACAATTTTGACTTTATATCTCACAATTTTGACTTTATAGCTTGAATTTTGACTTTATATTGCAACTTTGAATTTACATCGCATTATGCCATTACAAAACCAAATATCCATGATATGAATGATGGCACTGACAAACCATGCAGCATATCATATTTGAAAATACTGACTCTTTACTGCTGCTGTGAAGCAAACGGTGTTGTAAGAAGCGTTATATAAATAAACTTGACCTGACATATTAAACTGGTTAATCATTCAGAGGTTACTGATGAGCATCAGCACAGAGAACCTGATTCTGATTCACACCAGACATTCATGCGACGCAGATGCAGCCAGAGCCTCCGGAGAGATCCTGACTCCTCGGATTATGCAGCACATCTGAATCTGATTTAGCATTCAATGCCTCGACCGAATGGGAGCGAATGGAAATAAAACCCTTCTAACACAAGCAAGAACTGAAGCGACAGAGCAGCAGGTGAAGCTGCAGATATATGGAGAGACTGATCGGGTCACTAGTAACTGATGGGTTCATAAACTCATCTGGAGAATCTGAACATCTCTAACATCTCACACATCAGGGCAAATCAACAATAAAGACGGCCTTATGCTGTTTTTTACATCTGTCACTCACCCCACTACATAAGAATGATCCGTTTTTATTTTGCAATACATTTTTTTGTGTAATTTCTGTAAATTTTTATATTTCTACATTTATATTTATGCATTTGGTAGATGCTTTTATCCAGAGTGACTTACATTGCATTTAAGCTATGCATGTTATCAGTCCATGCAGTCACTGAGAATCGAACCCATGACCTCGGTGTTGCCAGCACCATGATCTACTGCTTTACAATTACTTTTTTTCCACTATTTATTTATTTATTTATTACAAAACATATTTGTAAAAACGTAACTTTATACATTCTGAAAAACACTTGCAGGAAAACAATGTGATATAATGTACTGATATTTGTAGTTAAGATATTTGTAGATATTGTAGATATTTGAGTTCTCTCAAATTAAATACAGGAATGTTACTCTAATAATAATAATAAAATAAAAGCCATTTTTCTTGTAATAAACTTTGAAAGGGAAAGTGTCAAAAACTAGATAGAGATTTCAACAAAAACTAATTAATGATAACATTATGTTGGCGACAAACCAGTAGAAAATAATAGAAAGCTAAACAAGGATGATTATAGTTAACTATACTAAAACTAAAACCCATAAAAAATTTTCTTGAAATAAAATTAGTGATAACTGAAATAAAAATAGAAAAAAAAAACATTTCAGCTAGCTTCCAAGCTAGTTGTAAAATAAAACTAAATAAACTAAAACAAATAAATACAAAAAATATTAATAAAACTGATAAAAACATAGCAAAATTACTAAAACTTTAACTAAAATTAAAGTGAAAACAGAAAACCTACAAATAAAATTTAATTCAAAATATTAACAGAAACTATAATTGTTCATCAACAAAGTAACATTACGCTAAACATTTAAGTTTGCAAGGCATAAAAATGCACATTCAGATCAATCCGGCAGCGACAGCACAGAAAGCCTTTAGAGGAGTTAAAGAGTCAAGAGAAGCTGACAGACGCAAGGACAGTTCTGAATCATAATTCTGTCATCGTGACTTCAGAGGCCGGCATCCCTCGATTATAGAGCGGCTTTGATTTAATCTCAATCAATCAGAGCGATGAAAGACAGCGGGACGCTCCTCTACACGCATCGCTCGACTCCGGATATCAATTATTCAGGCCGAACCAGAATGCAGTAACATTGCATTAACATCACAGTTTCGACTTTACATTGCGATTTTGACTTCATACCTCCCAGTTTTGACTTCATATCGCTATTTTGACTTCATATCACAATTTTGACTTTATACCTTACAATTTTGACTTCATATCACAATTTTGACTTTATACCTCGCAATTTTGACTTCATATCACAATTTTGACTTCATATCGCAATTTTGACTTCATATCGCAATTTTGACTTCATATCACAATTTTGACTTCATATCACGCAATTTTGACTTCATATCACGCAATTTTGACTTCATATCGCAATTTTGACTTCATATCACGCAATTTTGACTTCATATCACAATTTTGACTTTATACCTCGCAATTTTGACTTCATATCACAATTTTGACTTTATACCTTGCAATTTTGACTTCATACCACGCAATTTTGACTTCATATCGCAATTTTGACTTCATATCACGCAATTTTGACTTCATATCACAATTTTGACTTCATACCTCGCAATTTTGACTTCATACCACGCAATTTTGACTTCATATCACAATTTTGACTTCATACCTCGCAATTTTGACTTCATACCACGCAATTTTGACTTCATACCACGCAATTTTGACTTCATACCACAATTTTGACTTCATACCACGCAATTTTGACTTCATATCACAATTCTGAATTTATATCGCAATTTTGACAATTCTGAGAAAAAAACCCTGAATTTTGAAAAAAAAGATCTGAATTGTGAGAGATACATAAAATCAAAATTGCAACAAAAAAGTTAGATTTGTAAAACAAAGTATCGCAATTACCTTTTCTTTTCTTTTTTTCCAAAGAATAAATTTTTTTGGTTTACCAGACAAAATAAAGACCAAAGATGGGGTCGGATCGCTCGCTTACCGGCCAAACCAGAATGCATTAACATCAAATTAACATCACAACTTTATATCTCACATTTTTGACTTCATATCACAATTCTGACGACATCACAATTCCGAATTTATATTGCAATTTCTGAGAAAAAAAAAACAATTTTGTGAGATACGTACAATCAGAATTGCAACAAAAAAGTCGGAATTGTGAGAGAAAAAGTCTATTTTTTTTTTTCCAAAGCATACATTTTTTTTTGGTTTACCAGACAAAATAAGGACCAAAGATGGGGTCGGATCGCTCGCTTACCGGCGTCAGCCCGGCCATCAATTATTCAGGCCGAACCAGAATGCATTAACATTGCATTACATGTTTCCCGGCCACTTTTAGCTGCGGCGAGCGCCGGTGGGGGGGCCTCGCACATGAAAGAAATGAATCCATCAGAAAAAGCTCATCTCTCAGCTTCGGATAGAGCCGTAGGCCCACGATCCAGAGCGCTGGCCTTCGCAAACACTATTTCCACATTCCCTTTGAAGCAGACTGGAGATCGGCGCGCAGACACGGCTCAAATCACACTATTTAAACGACACGGGGAAGGGATGGGAAATCATCCATCTGCCTTCAGATAGAGCTGACGAACGGATAATGCTGGAGCGATATTGCAGCGGAGGCTCTGGATGAATGCGTAATGCGGGAAGGCCGTGACAGCCGGCGGCTCGCATGAATTAATCACAGACAATGTCACATCCCAAATTAAGTACAATGTTATGTATTATACAGACTTTTACTTCAGCGAACATGGCACTTCATCAATTAATCATTCTTCTGTCAAAAGCTTCATGTATTTTTCAGCGTCGCCGGGTTTTATTTTAACGCTGAAGTTTAACGCGTTTGTGAACCCGGACGGTCTGTCATGTGTTTCTGCGTTTGGCTGCTTCGCTTTTCAGACAAGAGTATTAACTGCAAACAACACAAGTGATGCTGTGATCAACTAAACGCTGTGCTTTCCTGAGGTGCATCATGGGATGCTGATGATGAGCTCATGATCTGCTCTGTACACTAGAAATTACAGTTCATAATTCACGTGAACTGAAAATCATATACAGGTGCAAATTCATCAAATGTTCTAACATTCAAAGGACGAAAACTAGGATATTAAAATAAGTGAAATTAAAATGATTACACTTGAGGATTCCAGAAGTTTTAGGAGCTGAATGCTCCTCGGGGTTTTAACTCTTTTTAATTAATGAATTTACTAATCATTTAAAGTCATCTTGAGGCCCTCCGGACCCCTGCTTTAGTTTCAAAGCTTTTTAAGATCAAGAGAAACACATTTATTCAAGTGTGTCTAAACTAACTCATATTTTCCTAAATAAATAATAATAATAGTAATAAGAATAACAATCATTTTCAATAATCTCACATCATCTGTGGATTAAATTCCACATGAAACATCCATCTGACTTCTGTAATGAGACGTATTTCTGAAAACAGTGAAACAGGATGACAATAAAAGATTGAGATTACAAATATTTTTACTGACAATTTCTAGCCATTAAAATATTTTGGGGTTTTGCATGACTAGAAAAATGCATATTTGTTTAAATATGCACATGGAGGTTTAAGATTGTATTAATATCCATGACATTTTCAAGTCTAGAAATCCTCATATATCCAGGTTTCTCAAGACTGTGTGAATTTCTGTTCATCAAAGACCAAAAAATGACCAATTCAAATAAGATGTATTTGATTTTTTTTCAGTTGATTTTAGTGCATTTTAATGCTTGTTTTATCCCATTTTAAATAATTTCTTTAAAAAATAATATCTTGATTTTTAGTTGTTTTAGCACTTTTTTTTAATGCTCATTGTCTTGTTTTAAATAATTTCTTGAAAGAAAAATGGATTAAAATAACTCTTAATTATTTTAGCATATATTAATGCTCGTTTTGTCTAATTTTAAATAATTTAAAGTCATTTTGTGATGTATTTCTGGGATGAAAGTCCATTAAAACAGTGACTAAGCAACATGCATTAAGAAAGTAAAACATGTCATGTTGACTTTAAATCCGTCTGCAAATGCACGCAAACATAGGACTGAGCTGAGATGTTGAAATACTGAGCAAGATATTCTCTTTTTTTGCAATGCATGCAACATTTAATACCATGACTTTATGAATTTAGGACTTTATGCTCTGATTTAAGACCTTTTTAGGCCTTAACTTGTGAAAGACTTCTTAAGAATAGACCTTGCAATAAAGACTTGGCTAAACACTACAGTCAGACTAGTGTCTTTAGTTTTGAGGTCTATTTTGCTTCTATATCATGTCTTCTTTCAGACCAGTGGAACAAAAACATCTAAAATACACGTGTGTGTTTACGGTCAGTGAGAAGGTTGATTGAAAATAGTGACTGATCAAACTAAGTTATTTACATTCATTAGAAAGTAAATGATTTCCTGTTGACTTTAAAACCATATTTTGAAGTAGAGACTCTATTCTATTGCACTACATTCTATTCTAAGTGCTTGTTTCTTTTTAGCATATATTAATGTTTTTTGTCCCATTTTAAACCATTTCCTTAAATTAAAATAAGATGTATCTTGGTTTTTAGTTGTTTTTAATGTATTTTAATGCTTATTTTGTCTTATTTGAAATCATTTCTTTAAAAAAATGAATTAAAATAAAACATCTTGATTTTCAGTTGTTTTAGATTGTAATAATGCTTGTTTTGTCTTATTTTAAACCATTTCTTCAAAGAAAATTAATTAAAATAAGACATCTTGATTTTTTAGTTGTTTTAGCATGTAATGCTTGTCTTATTTTAAACCTTTTTTTAACAAAAAATGAATTCAAATAAAACATTTTCAGTCGTTTATCTTGATTTTTAGTTGTTTTAATGTATTTTAATGCTTATTTTCTTATTTTAAATCGTTTCTTGAAAGAAAAATTTATTAAAATAAGACATATCTTGATTTTTATTTGTTTTAATGTATTTTAACGCTTGCTTTGTCTTATTTTAAATAATTTCTTTAAAAAATTAAAATAAAACATCTTGATTTTTAGTTGTTTTAAATTGTAATAATGCTTGTTTTGTCTTATTTTAAACCATTTCTTCAAAGAAAATAATTAAAATAAAACATTTTCAGTTGTTTATCTTGATTTTTGTCTGTTTTACTATATTTTAGTACGTCTTTTATCTCATTCTAAATGATTTAAAATCACTTTGTGACATATTTCTTTGTGAAATGGGATCAAAGCAAGTTATTTAAAAGCATAAAACATTTTCAGTTGTTTATCTTGATTTTTCGTTGTTTTAGTGTATTTTAATGCTTATTTTGTCTGATTTTAAATCATTTAAAGTCATTTTGTGACATATTTCTTTGTGAAATGGGATAAAGGTCGATTGAAAACAGCGTTGTTTACATGCACTAGAAATGATTTCATGTTGAAGTAGCGACTCTATTGCACTATATTCTATTCTGAAGGCTGGTTTCTTACTCCAGGTGACCGTCTCTTCGCTCTGGCTCAATATTAATGCCCTGCTCTGGCCGCAGCATCATGCATATGCATCAGCGCTGACCTTGGCGCTCCGCAGGGGGCTCTGGTAGCCGGCGGGCTGATGGAGTCTCCTCTGAGCGCGCTCTGTATGAACGTCTCCCAGAAACAGCTCTCTCTGCTGCTGCCTCCTCTCCAGCCGCATCAGCTGCAGCTCCTGCATGCTGAAGTCCAACCCACAGTCTCCAGCCGCGGAGCCCCAGAGCTCCAGAGTCAGACCGGGCCGCAGAGCAGAACCGCAGGCCGGTTTCAGCCGGGTCACCGCCGAGGGGCTGTGGCAGAGCAGCTGGACGCGGCTCAGCTGGAACTCGCTGACCGTTCCTCCACGGACGACCCAAGAGGCCTGCAGCGGCCGAACGCTGCCCCGGATCAGGAGGCTGTAGCTGGGCTTGCTGCAGTGAGGATCCTCATAGTAGAACTGAAGCGCCTGGAAGGATCCGTCGGGGAAGAAGCGGTAGGATCGAATGATGAATTCTGGACCGGGTCGCACCTCACAGCTGGAGTCAATGAGAATAGAGGCTTTAAAATCACACTCACATACTCTGAGGTACAACAGTACAGACGGTTAGTGTATCATCTTAGACTGTTAAATCAAGGCTTCCTGCAGGATCCGAGGAAGGGAATCAAAATGAAGTGATTAAAACAAGAACAGGTACAAGTTTCTGAACAGAAAGATTTATAATGTTTTAAAGAAGTCTCTTCTGCTCAGCAAGCCTGCATTTATTTGATCCAAAGTACAGCAAAAAAGGTAACATTTTGAAATATTTTTACTATTTAAAATAATAGATTTCTATTTATATCTATTTTAAAATCTAATTTATTTCTGTGATTTCAAAGCTGTATTTTCAGCAGCATTACTCCAGTCACATGATCCTTCAGAAATCATTTTAATATTCTGATTTGCTGCTCAAAAAAACATTTATTATTATTATCAATGTCGAAAACAGTTGAGTACATTTTTTGAGGATTCTTTGATGAATAGAAAGATCCAAAGATCAGCATTTATCTGAAATACAAAGTTTTTGTAACATTATACACTACACCATTCAAAAGCTTGGAGTCAGTATCATTTTTTTGTTTTTTTTTGTTATAGAAATGAATATTTTTATTTAGCAAATATGCTTTAAATTGATCAAAAGTGATGATAAAGACATTTATAATGTTACAAAAGATTTCTATTTCAGATAAATGCTGTTCTTCTGAACTTTCTATTCATCAAAGAAACCTGAAAAAATTCTACTCAGCTGTTTTCAATAATAATAATAATAATAATAATAATAATAAATGTTTTTTGAGCAGCAAATCAGAATAGAAATAGTTTCTGAGGATCGTGCATTTGAGTAATGTGCAAAAATACAGCGTCTAATAAATTAGATTTTAAATATATTCAAATAGGAAAACAGTTATTTTAAATAGTAAAAATATTTCAGAATATTACTATTGTGCAGTATTTTGGATCAAATAAATGCGAAGCTAGGGCAAGAAGGAACTGTAAAAAAAACATTAAAAATCTTACTGTTCAGAAACCTTTGACTGGTAACAGCTACTTAAACTTAAATGTATATCTAGACAATTTTCAATCTGGTTTCCGAGCGCATCACAGCACAGAGACAGCACTCATTAAGATAATAAATGATATTCGCTTTAATTCTGATTCTGGCAAAATATCAGTGCTGGTATTACTAGATCTTAGTGCCGCGTTTGACACTGTCGATCATAACATACTTCTAGAGAGACTGGAAAACTGGGTTGGGGTTTCTGAGATGGTACTCAAATGGTTCAGGTCATACTTAGAAGGGAGAGGTTATTATGTGAGTATAGGAGAACATACGTCTAAGTGGACATCCTTGACATGTGGAGTCCCACAAAGCTCAGTTCTTGCACCGCTCTTGTTTAGCCTGTATATGCTCTCACTAAGTCAAATAATGAGAAAGGCAATTTGATTCTATCACAGCTATGCTGATGATACCCAGATTTACCTAGCCTTATCTCCAAATGACTACAGCCCCATCGACTCCCTCTGCCAATGCATTGATGAAATTAACAGTTGGATGTGCCAAAACTTTCTTCAACTAAACAAGGAGAAAACTGAAGTCACTGCATTTGGAAACAAAGATGAGGTTCTCAAGGTGAATGCATATCTTGACTCTAGGGGTCAAACAACTAAAAATCAAGTCAAGAATCTTGGGGTGATTCTGGAGACAGACCTTAGTTTCAGTAGTCATGTCAAAGCAGTAACTAAATCAGCATACTATCATCTCAAAAACATTGCAAGAATTAGATGTTTTGTTTCCAGTCAAGACTTGGAGAAACTTGCTCATGCCTTTATCACCAGCAGGGTGGATTATTGTAATGGTCTCCTTAAATAACTTGCTTAATTTTGTTCAATTTCTCTGAAAACAAGACTTCGTGTCTTCAATGCATCTTGATGTATAGCTGTTTAAATATTTGTACTAGATAACAAGACAGAAATAGTGAGGAAGATATTTATTTTTTGCAGTGTAATGCCAAAAATTTCTGCTCTGATTTAAGACCTTTTCAAGGCCTTGATTTGCACAGTTAATATTTTTAAGACCAGCGTGTTTTCACGCACTGCTCAGTTTTTGGTCTATTTTAATTCCATAATAAGTCTTTTTTCAGACAAGAGGAAAGAAAACATGCAAAATATTAAACTGAAGTGTTTATTTTGTTGCACTTTATCTATTTGTGTCTGTAAATTTCAATTCCAATCCATATCTTTAAATAGTTTTTTCTCTTTGCAGCTTTATTCCTCTCTATATTCTGAAGGTTTATTCATATTTCATTCACACTGATTTATACAACATATATGAATTCATTTGCACATTCAAACATACAATTTCAGAAAACTGTAATGCAAAACAATTGTCTTAGCGTACTGTGTGGGAACGCATGCTGATATCTGTTAGACTACTGACCTGTGGTGTTTTACATTAATATTCACATTATACAATGCCACGTTTATTAGAAAGCTAGATTAGTGGCATTGCATAATGTCAATATCATTGCATCTACTGTAAGTCACTTTAAATAAAAGCACCTACTCAATGCATAAATATAAATATATGTATATAAGTGAAATACCACGAATTCCAGAACATTTCAATCATGTCGTGCTGCTCAAATGTGATAGATATCAATATCTATTTCCAGAATGGAAGAGGTTCAGTGCATTGATTAGGATGAATTTAATGAGCATTATTTGAGTTTCGGTCACCTGTTGGACACCCAGTGTCCAGTGATGTTTGGCGGAGTGCTGATGGTCACCTGCTGTCCATGAAGCTGTTTTAATCTGGAGTGACAACCGGAACTCAGGTCCAGAAGAACCGGATCAGAACCGCCCATCAGCACACACACACTCACTGTGAACACACACACACACACACACACACACACACACACATTACACTCCAGAATCAGCAGAGACGGTCACTGAATGCCTGAGAATTATCTGATCAACATCTTTATTCAAACCGAACGCGTTTTAAATCTCCAAATCTTTTTTTGATTCACATTTGATTCAGTCATCCGCAAATGATTCTTTTACGTCCCTCGCAGACTCGCAAACACACCTTTCTACTGGAATATTAATATCCAAGGCATAAAAACCACAAAGTTACTCACCAGAAGACAGCAGAATGACAAGAGACAACATCTTAACAACAAATCCTCTGACAAAAAAAACACTGAAAGTTTAGCGTAACTGACGATTCTCGTGATGAAGAAGGGAATGTTAAACGCGTTAAAGTTTCACATCGGCTCTGTAAAGAATAAACGTGTTTTTCTCGTCGTTACATCCTCAGATTGAGCCTTTAGAGTCCAGAAAGAGCGTAAATGCAGAGGAAGGAGAGCGAGCATCATTGTAAGAGCGACACCTTTCATTTCTGACTTCAATCTGAGGAGAATCTCCGCCGCTCTAGTGAAGCCTGACTCGTTCGTTTGAACCGATTCGCTAAATGACTCGACTGTGCGGAATCACTTGGTTAGAAGTAAAACTGTTCACTGGAACATTTGTTTTACTAATGCAAATTCTCTAAAAAATTCTGGGATGACCTCTATGCTTAGTTAAGTTTGAAATATGTAAAACCTGACTTTGATTTTAAAACTGTAAAATATTTGTGCTTTTTTTTTTTTTTTTGGTTAATAATATTGTGATTTTGGCCAATTACTTTATTCATAAATGCAGATTCTAAAGAAAGATTTAATGGTCTCATGCATCATAAAAAAGCCCTTAAACTATGTAATCTTTTGAAGGTATTTTTCTGATAATTAAGCCCCTTGTATTGTATTTTATTTTTGCATTTATTTATTATTGTATTTATTTTTCTCTCTTCATTTCCTAATTATGTTTATATTTGTATTTTTTATGCTGCTATTTTGACTTCTTGGATTAAGATTTTTCTTATTGTTGTTTACTTGCCATTTTGTATGTTCTCTTTTGGGACAATATTGTTAACAATATTATTGTTATTAATAAATAATGTGACCCTGGACCACAAAACCAGACTTAAGTAGCACAAAAATACATTGTATGGGTCAAAATGATCGATTTTTCTTTTATCCCAAAAATCATTAGGATATTAAGTAAAGATCATGTTCCATGAAGACATGTTGTAAATTTCCTACCATAAATATATCAACTTAATTTTTGATTAGTAATATGCATTGCTAAGAACCTTTTAAGAAGATTTTCTCAATATTTTGATTTTTTGCACCCTCAGATTCAAGATTTTCTCAAACCATACATCGCTGGAAAGCTTATTTATTCAAGCTAAATTAATCAGATGATGTATAAATCTCAATTAAAAAAAATAAAAGACCCTTATGACTGGTTTTGTGCTCCAGGGTCAGAATTTTGTTTTTAACAATAATGTTGGAATATTTAATTTATATAACCTAAGCAAAAATGTAATTACAAGCAGCGATATGATTACAAAGGTTAAAAAAAAAAAAAAAAAAAAAAAAAAACCCACACATTTGAGTGATAAATCAAAAGATTCAGCGACTCATCTAAAATGAATTGTTCGAATGAACCGACTCGCGCAAATGACTCGCAGTTCCCTGCTGAGCGCAGGCGTGGGTGCGCGTTAGTGGGCGCTCTCTCTGATGGATCGGACCGCAGCAGGATTCGGATTCAATCTCCATGATCTTATGACTCACTCTGAGTGTGTGTGTGTGTGTGTGTGTGGTGATCAGCTCAGGTAAATAAGAGCAGATGTGGGTTTGTCTGTGATTATAAGTTTCACATGATGACATTTACAGCGCAGGAGTTTGACTCTGGCAGCAGAAGCATAAACTATTCTGTTCTGACTGTAAGCTGTTTCAGATCTTATGAATTTTTTACTCCTCTCTTGTATTTCATTTTAATGACATGCATCTTTTGAAACAATTAGGTGACTCGCATGTAGTCTGAAACTCTTCAAAGCAGATTCACACACAGACAGTCATCAGAGTCTGAATTCACTTCTGAATATCATGCACTTCATATCTTAGGATTTTTGTAACAGAAGCATGGTATTCTCTGAACTACTTTGGATTATGATGGACCCAGATAACAAAAAATATTTGCTTACGTTGCCATTAAGTTTTGAAAATGTTATTTATTAATGTTTACTGAACATTCAAAACATACATTTCTTTAAATGTTTTAAAACCGTTTTCAAACATTCAATTTTACCAAATGAATGTTCTCTGAATGTTCTGAAACAAAAATGTAAAAAAAAAATATCCATAAACACTGAGAAAATTATTAAAGACCAGATAATGCTGAACAAACATTCTATTAACAGCACTAGTAATATTTGTTTATAACTTTGAAAGAACCTTGTAACGTTCCCTGTTAGCTGGGTAAATATTAAAATACATAAATATAGAAAACAAATCTTTGAAAAATCATTTTAGTGTATTTATATTTGGAGTACGTTTTACAGGAAAATACAGTCTTCTTCGAAACTTCATGATAAATTTGCCATTTCTTTGCAATTAATTGCAAAATTTTCTAGTAATTTCTGAGTGAAAACTGCTGCTATATTTTCCTCCAGTGTACTACAAAATGTCATTTACTAAAAAGTACTAAATTTGAACATGGTATTGGAAATAGAGCAAAATATAACTACATTTTAGTACCATGGTACAGTAAAGTGCACTGTAAAAAAAATACTTTTTGAAGTTGTAAATACAAGTATTATTGTATTGGTGGCACGTTTAATAAGAAAATACTACTATTTTTACTATTATATTTAATTCAATGTGTCACTTGCCGTTTATTTGTAATTGGTTTTTATAATTTTATATAATTATTTGTAAAATGTTCTTGTAATTTCTGAGTGAAAACTGTTTCTATACCAATTAGTTCCTCCATGTGCTACAAAATGTCACAAAAAAGTACTAAATTTGACCATGGTATTTGAAGATGGAGTACTATATAAACATTTTAGTACCATAGTACAGTAAAAATCTAAGAACACTATAAAAAAAAACAAAAATACTCATTGAATTTGAAGTTGTAAATACAACAAGTATTATTGTATTGGTGGCACGTTTAACAAGAAAATACTATTTTTACTATAAATTCAACGTGTTACTTGCCATTTATTTGCAATTTTTTTTTTTATAATTGTATTATTTTTATACCTTTACATCATTGTTTGTGAAATTCTCTGAGTGTAAACTGTTTTAACGCCAGTTTTTTTTTTTCAGTGCACCTTTTCTAAGGTCAAAACTAAAAGTGACTGGAGGAGGATGAACTGATGAATCTATCACAGAGCTTCAGACTGAGCTGTTTACTGTAATTGTGCTTTAAAGGCTCATTCATGACATCACTGATATTAAGGAGCGCTGTAATGGCCTGCCACAGAGTGTTCAATTACTGCTGGCGAACTCATCTTTAATTCATGCGTCTGTTTTTTTATAGATGGCGATGATGAGGGTGATTTGTTTTGCTGAAGCGGATCTGCGACGCGTGGCTCAGGTGTGGCTTATTTGGTTATTTGTCATTTAGCAGATAACTTCTCATACAGGCTCCTCGGGCCTCAGATCAGTCTGAGATGATCAGACGCTCCGCTCGCACCTGCAGCGCTGTGAGTGTGTGAGTGAGTGAGTGAGTGTGTGTGAGAGTCAGTGTGTGTAAGTGTGTGTGCGTATGAGTGTGTCAGTGAGTGTAAGTGTGTGAGTGCGTGAGTGTCAGTGTGTGTAAGTGTGAAAGTGAGTGAAAGAGTGTGTGTCAGTGAGTGTGCAAGTGTGTGTGTGTGTGTGCGTATGAGCGTCAGTGAGTGCGTGTGAGTGTGCGTATGAGTGTCAGTGTGTAAGTGAGTGAGAGTGTGTAAGAGTGTGCGTATGTGAGTAAGTGCGTATGAGTGTCAGTGAGTGTGTAAGTGAGTGTGTAAGTGTGAGTGTGCGTATGAGTGTCAGTGTGTAAGTGAGTGAGAGTGTGTAAGAGTGTGTGTGTGTAAGTGTGCGTATGTGAGTGTGCGTATGAGTGTCAGTGAGTGTGTAAGTGAGTGTGTAAGTGTGTGTAAGTGAGTGAGAGTGTGTAAGAGTGTGTGTGTGTAAGTGTGCGTATGTGAGTGTGTGTGTGCGTATGAGTGTCAGTGAGTGTGTAAGTGAGTGTGTAAGTGTGAGTGAGTGCGTGAGAGTGAGTGTGTGCGCGCGCGCGCAAGTGTGTGTAGACGGACCCCGTGTTTCTCCTGTGCTCGAGTGGGCGTCTGCAGAAAGCAGCGAATCATCAGGGAACCTGAGCGCATTTGACAAGACCAAAATATATGTGTTGAGATGAGTGAGGAAAACAGCAAACACTTCACACGTCTGCAGGAGCTCTGAGAGGAAAACACTGCAGAATCAACATGAAATCATGAGGATAAACACAGCGCTGGCTCCTGACCTGAGGAACACGCTTTCATCTGACGCCTTAAACAGAACTGAACCTTTAGACGAAATCTCATTTTTTGTTGAGAATCATATTTGATGCATCAGGCTTTATGGCTCATATGTGACCCTGCAGCACAAAACCAGTCATAAGGGTCATTTCTTTTCTTTTTTTTTTTTTTCTTTTTTGGTCTGAGATACAACTATTTGAAAATCTGGAATCTGAGGGTGTAAAAAAATCTAAATATTGAGAAAATCACCTTTTAAAGTTGTTCAAATGAAGTTCTTAGCAATGCATATTACTAATCAAAAACTAAGTTCTGATAGGAAATTTACAAAATATCTTCATGGAACATGATCTTTACATAATATCCTAAAAATGGATAATTTTGAGCCATACAATGTATTTTTGGCTATTGGTACAAATATACCTGTGCTACTTAAGACTGGTTTTGTGCTCCAGGGACACATATAGTGAGAATATGAAGCTCAGTTTCATTCAGAGACTCAAACTGAGCAAAAATATGATGCTGATATTTTTATGATGAGATTCTGAAGCTTGTAATGTGAATCAATGAGCTCTAACAGTACAGCAGACACTGACATAAAATGATCTAAATATCAGCGGTCGCTCTATATCTCCAATAACATGTCTTAGCAAGATGAGACTGAAATGATCCAAACATATAATGCTGATTGAGAGATGAAGAAATAAAGGCTCCTCAGAAGATGTGAGATGAAGATCATTCCTCCGCTGAGGAACAGAGAAAGTAAAGCTTCTGGAAACAAACAAACGCTCCTCAAAAGATCCTGATGATCAGATTTGAGACTAAAAAATGATTGATGGAGAATCTGCTTCAGTCCAGTAAGAGTTCATCTGGAGATATGACTGCAGTTATTCTGACGCTTACTTGATCAAAATCAGTCCAGATTTCAGAGCAGAAACGAGCTGAAGCTGGACATTTATAAAAGGATAAAACACTCTAAACTATCAATCAGACGAGAGAAGACATGGAGACTGAGTGAAAGTTTGATGATTTAAAGTCCTTATGATATGCTACAGTAGGATTTATAGAGTCAAACATGTTTTCAGCTTGTAGTTTTATAAGCTGAATTTCACAAATCCATGTCCAGCTCATGTTTCACTCCACAAATCAATAAAAAATGAATAAACTCTTGAGCTGTGAGGGTGAAACACGAGCTGGACGTGATTGTGTGTGCATATGAAGATCTAATACAGAGTCCTCACAGTGATGGTCAGTCAGGGTCAGAGGTCACTGAGGTCACTGACCCAAACACCAGCATTTACAAAACCGCCTGTGATGCATGAAACTAACAGGACTTCCTCTAAAGCACTGTTTCTTTAATCAGAAGACGACGGTGGCTTTATGAGATACGATGAATAAATGCATGAGCAAAAACTAGACTCCGTGTCTGCTATTAGGCCAGAATGGATAATTAGACGGTTCTCCTAAAAAGACAGCGCAAACAGGGCCGGCGTCATGAAAAATACATCCCAAACACAGCCCTTCTTCAAAGACGCCCATGTTCCTCTCGTTTCTGCATGGCGTTTCCGCATTCTGGCGTTGAAGCAGCGACTGCAACAGCTGTAAATGTTTCAGCATCTGCTGCACTGACAGAACACCGCATGTAAACAAACGCTGATGAGAGACGAACGTCCCAGCAGCTGCTGCATTTACAGGCCCAGAGTTCTGCTTCTAACGTTTCATCCCAGGTGAAGAAAAGTGCTCCATAATGTACTTACACTGCTCTATTTTTGCACACTAATTTTGTATATTTTACTATACTAAAAATGATTCTTTAGCATTTCAAGTGAACTCAGTTACACCATAAAAGTATACTAAAAATGTGCTTTTAGCAAACTATCTCTGTATTTAAAACATGTATTTAGTTACCACTTGTAGTACACTTGAACCCATCTTTCATACAACAAGATACTACAAGTGGTGAATAAATACATAGATAGTATTTTAAAAGCACATTTTTGACCCTGGAGCACAAAAGCAGTCTTAAGTAGCACAGGTATATTTGTAGCAATAGCCAAAAATACATTGTATGAGTCAAAATTATCCATTTTTCTTTTATGACAAAAATCATTAGGATATTAAGATCAATGTTCCATGAAGATATTTAGTAAATTTCCTACCGTAAATATCAAAACTTAATTTTTGATTAGTAATATGCATTGCTAAGTACTTCATTTGAACAACTTTAAAGGTGATTTTCTCAATATTTAGATTTTTTTGCACCCTCAGATTCCAGATTTTCAAATAGTTGTATCTCAGCCAAATATTGTCCTATCCTAACAAACCATACACCAATGGAAAGCTCATTTATTCATCTTTCATTGATGTATAAATCAATTTTTTTTTTAAAAAATTGACCCTTATGACTGATTTTGTGGTGCATGATCACATTTTAGTTTATATTCATGGTGTCCCAAAATATCACAGTTGAGTACACTTAGATGATCTTAAGATTATCTTTAGTAGTAGTAAAGAATCATTTTTAGTATATTAAGTACAAAATTAGTGCATGAAAAGAGAGCACTTTAAGTACATTATGGAAGTGTACTTTTTTTCACCTGGGGAGAAACAGCTTGGTGCTGTTCAATATTCAATGGCAGACTGCCATGCGACAGACAGAGCTCGCTGAGAAAAACAGAGCGCAGATGAAATCCGAGGCTGCTTCTCTAACACTAATTTTCACAAGGCAGAATCAAACGAACGCTTTCGCCCGTCTCCAAACGAGATGCTTAATTCAGTTGTGCTCTGCTCGTCTCATTTACAGGCCGTTTTAAACAGATTCCTCATAAATATAACGTCTGGAGGCGGCACAAAAGGTTTTAGTTTGATAAATTATTTTACTATGAAGATTCGTCTGCACGCCTCCAGCCGAGGCCTCATTTGCACAGTAAGATCATTGAAGACGACAGCGGCGAACCCAAATGAGTTCTGTTCGGATGGGTCTGTGTGCCAGAGAGCCCCAGTCACTAATCCGCAGGATAAACAGCGGGAGAAATCCTCGTTCGGATCGTCTGTGCCGCAGATGAGAAGACGGAGAGAATCGAGCGCCCTAGAAATACAAAAGCAAGATGAAGAGGTTCAGGCAGATGGAGAATTAGAAGCGGCGCACGTTTTGCATTCGGAAGGTCAATCTGTTTTTCAGAGCATCTAAAGAAACAAATTTGACAAGGCTTGTTTGTCCTTGATGTGAGAAAGCACTGTTTCCTTCGGAGGAACGTTTGATTTGATTTTAGACGAAAGTTTGGAGAAAAGAAACACCTACGGAACCATTTCAGCAGATGAATTTGGCACCTTTGGGATCTTGGAATAAAACCCCTCAATTATCAGCCTGGAAATGTGTTTTGTCGAAAACTTTTACACTTGCATAAATAAAGGCTCCAATAGGGGGTTTCACAGCTATACAGAAGATCCATTTTTGGCTTGTTAAAGAACCTCTCAGTGACCGGTTCTTAAACGAGCCATGCTTTCTCAGTGTGACAAACATTACAGAAATACTCAATGAGAATATGCCAAAAATGTATGCACTCTCAAGCCACCACAGATGAGTTTGTTTGTTCATCAGATTTGGAGAAATGTGTCTCAGCAATGGATGCTCTGCAGTGAATGGGTGCCGTCAGAATGAGAGTCTGATAAAAACATCACAATAATCCACACCACTCCAGTCCATCAGTTAACATCTGGAGAAGACAAAAGCTGAAACACATCCAGCATTAAGATGTTTTTAATGAGTTCATAATCCATAATAACTCTTCCTTCAGTGAAAAAGTGTTCTGGTCTGAATCAGGAGAGAAATCTGCACAGATCCAGCAGTGTTTACAAGACAAAACAGCTCTAAACTAATATGTGAGAGACAACAGGAGATGCACTTTTTCACTGGAGGAAGCATTATGGATTATGAACTCATTAAAAAAAAAGTCTTAATGCTAGATTTGTTTCAGGTTTTGTCTTCTCCAGATGTTAACTGATGGACTGGAGTGCTGTGGATTATTGTGATGTTTTTATCAGCTGTTTGGACTCTCATTCTGACGGCACCCATTCACTGCAGAGCATCCATTGCTGAGACATTTCTCCAAATCTGATGAAGAAACAAACTCATCCTAATCTCAGACGGCTTGAGAATGAGGATACTTCCAGCTGTTGTTTTCTTGGGTGAACTATTCCTTTAATAATCCCAAAACCTTTTCTCCACTATAAAGCACCTTTATTTTTAAGAGTGTGCTTCATTCAACACAAACTCTTGAGGGAATAAAGCCACAGACAGACAGTATTCATCATAAACTAGCCGTGTTTGTTCTCTGTTCCTCTGAATAAATCAGCTCTGTTTGTTTGGTGTCCAGAACGCCTCTGAATCCACATGAAGGAGGAGTTTGAGCGCCGCTGCATTCATCAGCTCCTCACCGACTCCGTATGGAGCAGAAAAACAAAGTGCCAATCACGGCTGTGCGGCTGCGACTGGACTTTGTTCGGCGTTTTCTGCCGTTCGAATGCTTTGATGTGCGGAGCGACTGAAGGTCCAGATGGGACTCCAGCAGCACAGGAGGAATACTGCTGCAGTGCTGCATAAATACGGCCCGTTTGCCAACAAAAGAGTCCAGCATGAAAGAGTCACGACCGCAGCCGCTCCCACTCGACACAGGGAGAAACACTGAGTAATGAAAAACTTTAACGGTAACGTTACGGAGCCCTGCAGGGTCAAAGGGACATAATCAACATTCTCTAAAGACACTTTCACTACAATCACTGAATGATGAATATAAACATAACTGCAAGCAGCAATTACTGATGCAAAATCTGAATGACCACAACATTCAGGCAAGATGCAAAATATGATGCGTTTTATCCAGTAACGATAATAAATGTCTGTTTAGTTACCTGGTCTTTAATAATGTTCTAAAAATGGAACACTTTATTCCGAGACAGACTAAATCCAGAAGAACTGATGCTTCAAGAAACCTCCTGCAAAGCTACAGAACTGTTCAAAGTTTTAGGCACTTGTGTAAAATGCTGTAAAATGAGGATGCTGTCATAAATAGATTTTCTTTATCAATGAACTTCAATGAAGTAAATGAAATCATCATTTGTTGTGAGCATCTTTGTGTTTAAAGCAGCTTTTGCTCTAGCTGTACTTGCTCATAGTTTTTCAGGAGCTTTGCAGGAGGTTTCTTGAAGCATCAGTTCTTCTGGATTTAGTCTGTCTCAGTTTGTTCTGTTTCTTCATGTCATTCCAGACAGACTGATGATGATCAGATCAGATCTCAAAAACCTCACTGGATTACTACAATTAATGGCTAAATCAATGAACTGATATTTCCTACTGACACACTACAGCAAAAGATAGAAATAACTGACGCAAAACCTTTTTTAGCTGCTGAAAATAAGTGTTCTAATCATTTTGGCCACCACTATAGTAACATTCAAAAGTAACGTTCCCATAACGTTTGCATAACCAGAAAAATGTAAGAACCTTTATTTAAAAAAAAAAACAAAAAAAAAAAAAACACACGATGTTTTGAACATTCAGAAATAACATTTGCAAAACTTAATAGGAACGTTAGGAAGCTGCCAGAAACTCAGATTCTGAAAAATAACAGTTGAGTTAAATAAGTCATTTAGATCATTACTGTCAGCCATGGTCAGTTAAAGACAGCTCAAACACAGAGAGAACCGGTCAATCTCTGTTAGACTGTGTCTGACCAACAGGTGGCGCTGTGATCTGAGCAGTGACCTCAGGCTCTTTTGGTAAAGAAAGATTCAGTGCCAAGATAAGGCCAGAAAATTTAATTGCCATCTTGATTAATTAACCACACCTGCACATGACTAGAGAACGATTTCTGAAATCAAGAAAGCATCTGGACTGAAGATCATCTGAGCCAGATTCTGGGAGGATGATGCAGACCTTTGTAGGGGAAATGGATAAAAATAGAAAAAAAAATAAATAAAATAAAATAAATAAATTAAAAAAAAAATAAAAAAAAAATGTCTGATTTTGAAAAGGTGGTAGTTTTTGTGCTCTTCAAGCCTCTGGAAACCTCTGAAAAGCACATGAAGCAGAAACATGATTTAAGTGAACGTGTTGAGAAGATAGCATTTTCAGATGTTGCTGTAACACTTGATTGCACACAAACATATAAATACATTATAAAAAAAAAATCATAAATCAGGAGGAAACATCTGTTACCTTCAAAACACGGCGACTCCTGCAGTCTTGATTCAACAGCACAAAGAAACCATCAGCTGCATTACAGTCGAGAAAAATCAAAATCCTGATCAAATATTGGTTTATCAAACCAAAGACTGAACCTGAAGGATGAATGAAACTAATGGATTCAGGACAGAATGGTGTTTCTAGGCCAAAATGTTTAAAAATCGAATGAAGGACTACACTGATTTCAGATGGGTGTTTGAGCCGCTGATAATCGACATCAACTCAACGCTGATCTGAAGAGTCTCTCCTGATTGACTGTTTTGTTGCAGTGATAATGCGATATTAGCAGGTCACGACGGATCCCAGAGCCCTTATTATTCCCAGCCGTTCCTCTCACAGAAGCTCTAATCCGGCCCAAATCCCGATCTCTCTGATGACACGAAGAGAAACGCTCGAGTCGATCGTGAGATCAGGCTGTCTGAGATTCCCTCGAGATCCGAACGCTGACATTCTGAGCCGCACCTTCAGCCTCATTTAAAACCAGCAGGTAGAAGCGGCTGATCAAATATTGAAGACCTGCTATAAAAAACCTCCTGCACTATTCTGAAGTGACTTGTGTCTGCTGAAGCGTCGAGGCTGATAATGAAATGCGAGAGTGACAGCTGTCGCTCAGAAGAAGAAAGAACCGCGAGATGATGAACGAGAGGCTTTACTGGAGATCATCTCACACAACAGATCAAAACAAAACACCACAAATAATCACAGACATTATTAATTATAGGTTAGGCAGATCCTCAGAACTGGAAGTTCTCGTCAGTCATGTCGATGGCCCAGGCGAACTTGTCCCTTTGGGTTTTATTGTAGATCTTTTCTATGGGGACCTGATGTTTCTTACACCTGCCAAAGAACATCATGAGATTGAGTCAATCAGACTGTCCTTCTAATCAATCAATGCATCATCAGAAGCAGCAGTTTCTCGTTTATGACAGTAAATGTGTTGTTTTTTCCATCCAAATGGTGCTGGAGTTGAGATGCGTTCAGGTTATGTTGGATAGATCGTATTTATGAGTTTAAAGGACATGAACGCCAGCACAAAATCTGATCAACAGGTAGCGGAGATTCAATTTAATTTAATTTCCGTCTTGATTAATTAACCACATCTGCAAATGACTAGTGAATGATTTCTGAAATCAAGAAAGCATCTGGACTGAAGATCATCTGAGCCAGATTCTGGGAGGATGATGAACTTTGTAGGGGAAATGGACAAAATAAGATGAAATAAAATAAATTTAATAAAAATAAATAAAACCATTAAATATGAAGGGGAAAAATAAATAAAATAAATAAATTAATAATAATAATAATAATAATAAATAATAAAAAAAAAAAAAAAAAAAAAAAAAAAAATTCAGTGCCAAAATACAGCCACAAAATTTAATTGCCATCTTGACTAACCACATCTGCAAATGACTAGAGAATGATTTCTGAAATCAAGAAAGCATCTGGGCTGAAGATCATCCGAGCCAAATTCTGGGAGGATGATGTAATAAAATAAGAAAAAATAAAAATAAAAAAGCCTCATAAATATGAAAAACTCATAAATACGAGTTTCCCAGCAGGACCTGAGCTCATCATTCGACTCCAGAGCTGGTGATGATTTAGTGGAGTGTGTTTCTGTGTAACAGCCATAAAAACACTCTTCAGGCTCGTTTAGATGAAGAATGATAACGATATTAGCATCCACACCAGCGGACGATATCCTTCTGTTTATTATAAACGCTGTAGTTTCCTTGTCTGTGGCTTTAAACACTCACGGATGGATTCTGATTTATTCGGTAAATGTGTTTCCATCATAGTTTGTGTATTTTTTCTTATTGGTTAAAAAGTTTTTCCTACTCAATTTGCACATTACGCATTTTTAGAACTTATGTGCATCTTGGCTTTCCCATCTAGCTTGTTTTAATGCGATATTCCAAAATGTGCATAAAAATAGGTGGATGGAAACATAGCTTTTATCATCCTTCATGTAAACAGGATTTATTCTTAGTTTTGCGAACTTATTTTGACATTCAGAGTTATTTAATTCAGTGTTTTGTCATTAATAGTAGAAAACATTAATATTTACTGACCAGATTTGATCAGAGATGCAGTTCCTGCTGTCAGAACAACTACTAAGCACCTTTTCTTTGGTAAAATGTGGTCACGATGAGCACCAGCACTCATGACGGTGGAAAAGGGCTGTGTTTGTGTATACAGATAAAACTAAAAATGATTCAGACTCCAGATATAATTATTGATATTTTTTTTACTAGTGGGTACAGGACACTATAGTTGATTTCTGTAAGTGAGGATAGCAAAATAAAGTAATCTGTGACATATTATACCCAAAAATTCTTCATAAAGTGGACTATCAGTCAAATTTGGGACCAAAAATGTGATTTGACACTTTGACCTGAGCATGTTTTGTTCCATACCTTTCTATCAAACTTATCTGACATTATCAAGATCAATTTATTCTGACTCAGTTTAACTCTTGAGTTCTTGTCATATTTTATTACCATTTTCTAAACTATAGCCAATAAACTGTGATAATTTGAGAAACGCTGAAGGTGTCTGAATACATTTTGTTTTGACTGTATAACAGTGAATGTGTGAGTCTGTGTGTGAATGTGTGTGTATGAGAGTGTGAATGTGTGTGTGTGTGTGAGAGTGTGTGTGAATGTGTGTGTGTGAGTGCGAGTGCAAATGTGTGTGTGTGTGTGCGCGAGTGCAAGTGTGTGTGTGTGTGAGTGAGAGTGAGAGTGAGAGTGAGAGTGCGAGTGCGAGTGCGAGTGCGAGTGCAAGTGCGTGTGCGTGTGTGTGTGTGAGTGCGAGTGCGAGTGTGTGTGAGTGCAAGTGTGTGTGTGTGTGTGTGTGTGTGTGTGTGTGCAAATGTGCGTGTGTGTGAGAGAGTGTGTGAGAGAGTGCGAGTGCAAATGTGTGTGTGTGTGCGCGTGTGTGTGAGTGAGTGAGTGAGTGTGTGAATGTGTGTGTGTGTGAGTGCGAGTGCAAGTGTGTGTGTGTGAGTGCGAGTGCGAGTGCGAGTGCAAGTGTGTGTGTGTGTGTGTGTGTGTGAGTGCGAGTGCGAGTGTGTGTGAGTGCAAATGTGTGTGTGTGTGTGTGTGTGTGTGTGTGAGTGCGAGTGCGTGTGAGTGCAAATGTGTGTGTGTGTGTGTGTGTGTGTGTGTGTGTGTGTGCGTGCGTGCGTGCGCAAGTGTGCGTGTGCGTGCGCGTGCGAGTATGTGTGAGTGTGAGTATGTGAGTGTGAGTGAGTAGTTGTACCAGGCCACGCTGATGCGGGGGTCCAGGTAGTTGAGTTTGGACGTGCCCAGAGCAATGACCTTGTTTTCCTCACGATCAGTTTCCTGCAGCTGCAGCTTCTTCAGCTGCTCACTCAATCTCTGAACGGCCTTCTCCTTCTTCTCCAGCAGCCTGACACACACACACACAAACACACACACACACAAAATGAGACAGACAGCTGGTCATCAGATCAGACTCCATTCATCAGCTCATAATGAATGCTGTGTGTTCGTTTAAAATCGACCAGCATTACTTTTGTATTATTTACTTTTACAATTATTACCATTCTGAATGAGCTTTTATTTTTTAATTTTCAGTTTTCATTTTAATTTCTGATAAAAATATTATTAATTGTTATATGCTTTTATAATTTTAAATATTACTATACAGTAGGGACGCACGACATTGGATTTTGCCGATATCCGATATTTTTCAACTTGTTTTGGCCGATACCGATATATTTTGTTTTGTTTGTAAACAACACCAAGTCCCTCCTGTGCAGAAATTATAAGCAAAATATTTGTAATTCTGGTTAGTTTTTAACAAGAACTTATGTGTTAGAATGAAATAATAATGAAGGTTTTTTTGACAGTACATTGAAGCTTTGAAAATAACTATAAATAAACTATCAATCAGTGTATTTTTTCCCCAGAAAGATGCTGTTAACCCTAACATTTTATTTTAAGATTTAACATTTGTAGATGGTCTAAAGCAAAAGAGTTTTAAAAATTCTGAAAATCTTATGATTTGTTTAAAAAAATAAAGCATATGACACATGAATAAATCAGTATATATACACAATTATTTAAATTTACAAATGTCATGTTTGTGATTTTATTTTTTTTCCATGTAAGCTATAGCTTCTGACCTTTAAATCAAAACATACTCATTTTATGACATCAATTACTGCTTTATTTAATCAGAAACACACAGTCTAAATGTTATTTGTGTAGGCTATTTTACTTTATCACACACCGAAGAGTCATTCTGTACATTCATTCTCAGTTTAAATGCAGCGATCCAAAAGAGTCAATCTAATCATCATTCAGACAAAACTTTGACTTTGACGTGATCTAATCAAGTTAACGTATTCCTCTTATCGGCAAGACATATCGGCATAATTTTTCATATCGGGCCGATGCCGATATTTACATTTAAAGCCATTATCGGTCGATTCCGATATCAGTCCGATAATATCGTGCATCCCTACTATAAAGGCATCATTTATTTTTATTTTTTTGTGTATGCTACGAACTACGTTCAAATGATGGGTTATATTTTAGTTCCTCAGGTTCGAACAGAGCTAGGAAAAAGGTTTTTGGATAAAATACTACTTTGGCTTTACAAAGCATTTTAAAGCTGACTGTGCTTCCGTCATGCTTCGAGTTTAAGCTACTTTTAACAAACTGTGTTTTATCCTCTGGTAAACTGTTGTGATCTTTGACTTTGTTTTGTGTTATAATGTCAACTTGTATATTTTATGTTATTTGTTGCTGCTTTCTTGGCCAGGTCACTCTTGTAAAAGAGATTTTAATCTCAATGAGTTTTTAACCTGTTTAAATAAAGAAATGAAATGATTTCAGTTTTAGTTATTTACTTACTTTCCAGTTAGTTATTTAGTAATTCAACTCAAACTAAATGAAAACTAAAGATGTCGCCTTTGCAACTAACAAAAATCTTCCATCTAATATTTATATCAATGTTTTAATAGTTCTAGTGAACAATAATATCTCTGAAAAGGACAACATTTTATATCGACTTAAAAACTACCATATTTCATATAATGAATGCCACCGTAATGTTTGTTTTTACTTTTATTTGCATTCCTGTACTGAATAGAATTTAATGAATTTAAAATATGAATGATTTGTTGTATCATGATGGGATATAAATACATGTTTATGGTGTTTATGAAGATGTTCCATTTACATTATTTCTGACTGTACTAATAAAATGTGAATAAAAAACACTGATGCAATTTAATGCAATTGACCCCGTGCGACTTATTTTCCATGAACAAAGAGCAAAGTAATGATTTTAAGTGAATGTCTTCAGGCACAAACAGATTGCAGATAAATATAGTGTGTGTTTGTTTCTTTCGGCTGTTGATCCGTCTGAATATTTCATGCTTTTACAGCACAAACGCTGCTGGCAGACGATTACCGGCTCTAACCTTGAATCCAGGACCATTTAAAAGACTCCTTACTTCTTGGATTTGTCAGACAGAGTGTCTTTATGTGCTTTCTTCGCTTCCTTCAGCTCTTTTTTGGCCTCTTCAATTTGTAGCTTTTTCTTCTGGATCTGTAACAAGAAGCAGAGAGACAAAAGCATGACCTCTGACCCCTGGCGGCTCTGTGTGTGTGTGTGTGTGTCGGTCGGTCAGTGCATCAAGCGGTGTGTGACCCATGACCCGCTGATGCTGCTCTCAGCGTTGAATCTAAACGACTGAATGTTGCCGTTTCCATCAGCGAGTGATTATTTCTGACCGCCTCGTTCTTTAAAGCTCGACCTCTGCTTCACTTCCCTGCGGTTACAAACCCACCTGGAATCCAATAAGCTTTGACCTCTGAAACTGGTCAGGAACGTCTGATTGAACTCAATGACACTCAGAGATTCGAGACGAGATGCTCGTTCATACAGCGCTGAGCCGTTCAAAGCAGAGAATAAGAGCGTTAATGCTGCACAATTCATCAGTCAGAAACTAATTACATTTCAGCTGCAAAGCAGCTCTACTGGGCTTGAAAAGAATTAATATTCAGTAATCTTGTTTAACGCATAGATACTATCAGATGAGATTTGAATAATGACTATTGTCTTCTGTAGAGCTGCTTTACAGCTGAATCAGAATTTGTTTCATGATTTATAATTGATTTTTGTGTTTCAGTTTAGTTCGTTTTCGTTATTTTAGAACTTCAAAGTAAATAAAAGTGAAATATTGTCTTGGCAACTAGTTGAAATAAGGTTTCTAATTCTTTCAGTTTATATATATATATATATATATATATATATATATATATATATATATATATATATATATATATATATATATATATATATATATATATATATATAATTGTAATATTTTTATTTATTTCAGTTAATGGTTATTTCAAGTAATGAAATGTTCAGATGATTTTTTTTTTTTAATAGTTTTAGATGAAGATAACCTAGGAGTCACTACTGCCTTCTATAGAACTGAAACTGAATGCGTTTCATAATTGATGAATTTTGCAATGTGAACTGTTATTTTCCTGTTTATCGCTGCTTTGAGTCGATCAGTCCTGTATGCATGTGTGCTCTGACTCTCAGAAGACACCTATATCATTACTGAGCTCAGATCAGGTGTTACTCATGATGAAGATGAGTGTGTGTGAGTGTGAGTGTGTATGTATGTATGTATGTATGTATGTATGTATGTATGTGTGTGTGAGAGAGAGTGAGTGTGTATGTATGTATGTATGTATGTATGTATGTATGTATGTATGTGAGAGAGTGTGCGAGAATGTGAGTGTGTGTGTGTGTGTGTGTGGCACCTTCTCCTGCAGCAGCTGCATTGATTTCTCAAAGGTTTTGGGTGCTGCCCTCTGGTGGTTGCAGAGAATGGCCACAGCTCTGTTTGCTCTGTTATATGACAGGATCTTCTCCTCCACGGTCATGTCCTCTGAACACCAAACACATGCTTTATTAACAGCTTTATGAACTCATATTTCTAAGATGCATTCATTTCTGTTATTATCAAACTCAAACACTCCAGGTCAAGGGTCAGGGGTCAGACGGACCTGTGGTGAGTTTGTTGAGCTGATCCTGCAGTGTGGTCGAGGCGTTGAAGGTTCGAAACACTTTGGCTGTCAGTCCAGGCATGGACTCATTCAGGGTTTTGTTGAGGTTGACCGTCTGAAAACAACAGAAGCGAAACCATCATGATCATGTGATTCACAAGCTAAACACACACAGCTGCAGTGAATGCTGGGAAACCGAGAGACGATTCAGTGCTGCTGCAACTGTGACGTGCTTATCAGTGTTATTATAGTTTACTAAAACATTTGTTACTTAGAAAAAGTTCTTGTGTATTTTGTCAGTTAACACTTATTTCTATTTCATCTAGTTGCCAAAGAAACATTTCTCATTTTCATTTAACATGCTAAAATATCAAAACTAAAAAAAATTAACAAACTATATACACATTAAAAATTATTCGAAATGCACAAACATAAGCGTTAAAAAAAAATAAAAAAAAATAAAAAATATTTACACAACATTTAAAAAATTAAATTTAAAAAATAAAAAAAATTCAAATGAATAAAAACTATAATAGTATCTCAGATATAGTAAAATAACACTGGTGATTATTGAATCACATATGACAGTGATGTTCAAACACACTTACTGTAATTCGGTCAAATAAATCATCTTCTGGATCCTTATGCTTTATGAACAGCTTTAGATTCTTGAAAACCTGCGAGTAGAAAAATAAAAAAAAATAAAAAAAAAAAGTGAAAAAAAATAAAAATCACATCACATTAACAGGCAATGTTAAAATCACTAGATAAAAATCACACTGACTTCATTAAAGACAGTGAGTGTCTAAATCATAAAAATTAAAAAAAAAAAAAAAAAAAAAAACTATTAATTGAAATTAACTTAAATGCATAAAACAGACCTTTTTCAGCTAATTTTCAAAGCAACATCACATTTTCATTTAATTTGACGATGCACAAAAATAAGTGGTTTTGAATCATTTATGTTAGTTTTATAAACAAAATAACACAAAACCCAATTAACATGTAAATCACAAAAACTCTAAAAGCAGAAACTGATTTAAACTAGTAGCGTCTGGCTGCTGGTAGAGAGTCTCTGGTTAAGCACTGATGTTTTTCGTCCGCGTCTGACCTGTTTCTCCACTGGCACTTTGTTGTAGTAGCGGATGGAGTCTTTGCCCAGAAAGTCGAACTCCACCACATACTCCTGTCCGTCCAGACGCCGATGGAGCGAGATGTGCTCCACCCGCAGAGAGCAGCAGCCCACCGTATCAGCAGACTCATCGTCCTTCTCATTCCCCGCCCGCAGCGCCAGCTGAACACACACACACTATCATAGAATAACACCAACACACACACACAGTATCTCACAAAAGTGAGTACACCCCTCACATTTCAGCAACATTTTTAGTATATCTTCTCAAGGGACAATACTATAGAAATGAAACTTGGATATATTTTAGAGTAGTCAATGTGCAGCTTGTATAGCAGTGAAGATTTACTGTCCTCTGAAAATAACTCAACATACAGCCATTATTGTCAAAAAAGCTGGCAACAAAAATGAGTACACCCTAAGTGAACATGTCAAAACTGTGTCCAAAGTTGTCAATATTTTGTAGAGGCACCATTATTATCTAGCACTGCCTTAATCCTCCTGGGCATGGAGTTCAGCAGAGCCTCTTCCACTCCTCCATAATGACATCACGGAGCTGCTGGATGTTAGACACATGGTGCTTCTCCACCTTCTGCTTGAGGATGCCCCACAGGTGCTCAATAGGGTTCAGGTCTGGAGACAGACTTGGCCACTCCATCACCTTCAGCTTCATCATCACATCTTGGCGGTGTGTTTGGGGTCGTTATTATGTTGGAAACCTGCCGTTTGGCCCAGTTTCTGAAGGGAGGGCATCATGTTCTGCTTCAGAATGTCACAGTACATGTTGGACTCCATGTTTCCCTCAATGAACCGCAGCTCCTCAGTACCAGCAGCACTCATGCAGCCCCAGACCATGACACTCCCACCACCATGCTTGACTGAAGGCAAGACACAGTTTTCTTGGTACTCCTCACCAGGACATCACCACACATGCTGGACACCATCTGAGCCAAACAAGTTTATCTGAGTCTCATCAGACCACAGGACATGGTTCCAGTAATTCATGCTCTTGGACAGGTTGTCTTCAGCAAACTGTTTGCAGGCTTTTTTGTGAGCCAGCTTCAGAAGGGGCTTCACTCTGTGATGACAGCCATGCAAACTGACTTGTTGCAGTGTGTGGCGTATGGTCTGAGCACTGACAAGCTGACCTTCCACTTCTGCAACCTCTAAAGCAATGCTGGCAGCACTCATGCATCTGTTTTTTGAAGTCATCTTCTGCACCTGACGCACAGCACGAGGAACTAACTTCTATGATCGACGCTTGCGAGGCCTGTTCTGAGTGGAACCCGTCTTGGAAAACCTCTGTATGACCCTGGCCACTGTACTGTAACTCAGTTTCAGGGTGTTACTGATCTTCTTATAGCCTCGGCCATCTTTGTGTAGAGCAACAGCTCTAATTCTCAAATCCTCAGAGAGTTCTTTGCCATGAGGTGCCATGTTGAGCATCCAGTGGTCATTATGAGAGAACTGTACTCAAAGCACCAAATTTTAACTGCTCTAATACAAGATACACAAATTTGTATGGTCCTGTCAAGCAGATAAAACATGAACATGATGAATAGGACATGCGGCTCTGCATGATTAAACGACGTATAGCTGTTATCACTTAGGGTGTACTCACTTTTGTTGCCAGTTATTTGGACAATAATGGCTGTATGTTGAGTTATTTTCAGAGGACAGTAAATCTTCACTGCTATACAAGCTGCACATTGACTACTCTAAAATATATCCAAGTTTCATTTCTATAGTATTATCCCTTGAGAATATATACTAAAATGGTTGCCGAAATGTGAGGGGTGTACTCACTTTTGTGAGATACTGTATACACACACACTAGCAGTCAAAAGTTTATGAACAGTAAGATTTTTAATGTTTTTTTAAAGAAGTCGCTTCTGCTCATCAAGCCTGCATTTATTTGATCCAAAATACTGCAATAACAGTAACATTTTGAAATGTTTTTACCATTTAAAATAACTAGTTTTTTTATTTTTTATTTTTTATTTATTTTAAACTGCAATTTATTTCTGTGATGCGCAGCTGTATTTTCAGCATCATTACTCCAGTCTTCAGTGTCACATGATCTTCAGAAATCATTCTAATATGCTGATTTGCTGCTCAAGAAACATTTCTGATTATTATCAATGTTGAAAACTGTTGAGTACATTTTTTCAGGATTCTTTGATGAACAGAAAGATCCAAAGATCAGCATTTATCTGAAATAAAAAGCTTTTGTAACATTATAAACTATACTAGGGTTCCTCAACAGGTGGCCTGTGAGAGAAAAATGTTTGGCCCGTGCTATTTTCAAATAATGTGGCAAAATTCTAAAGCTAAAGGTGTCTGAATAAATGTGTTTAATTTTGAGTGTGACCTTGTCGATGAAGTAGATGGCGACTCCTCTCTGTCGGCTCTTCATCTCTCTGGACTTCCAGTCGCGTCTGTACTGCTTCCTGATGGAGCTCACCTTCATCTTCAGCCGCCGCGCCGTCTCGTACTTCTGCCAGTCCTTCTCGCCCTGAACACAGACCATCATCATCATCACCATCATCGTCGTCAACACCACCTTCATCAGCCTCATAATCATCCTCATCCTCAGTGAGAGCAGACGCACCTTGAGTTTGGAGCTGGGGTTCAGCATGATGTATTTGGGTCGTCCGTGAATGTTCTCCAGCCACGATGCCAGCCATGTGACCGTGTTATCATGCTGAACGCGCTTCCAGCGGTGGCCTGCAGGGGGGTCTGGGATCTTAGAGTCTCTGCCGAGAGAAAAACAGACAGCAGGAGCGCTCTGAGAGAAATCAAACACCTCTGCAAAATCAGATTTATTTTTCTCTAAACTCAGTTTTTTTTTTTTTCCCTCAAGTTTTTTCAAATTATAATCATTAAAAAGGATGTCAAAATAATAGAATTCACAAAAACTTAATTTAATAAATTTAATTAATTTAAATAAATAATAGAGAGAAATCTATGGAAAGAGGTTTCCACCACAGAAAAAAAAATAAAATAAAAAAATAAAAGGTTATTGTGAATTTTTCATCCAATTCTGACTTTTATGGGAGGTTATATCATGCAAGTCTGAGAAAATCTCTCAATTATATAATTATCTCTCTCAATTCTGACTTTATTTCTTAGAATTGCGAGTTTATATCATGTAATTCAGAGGGGAAAAAAAAAGTCAGAATGGTAATTTATACCATTTTAAATAATTTATTTTATAATTAATATGGCCCAGTGTAATCAGTTTTATATTTATTTATTTACTTACATTTTCTGATATCTGTGCTTTATTATTTAATAATTTCAAAAACAGTGGTCAGCGGTCAAATTAATTAAAAGTGGTCAAAAAAAATTCATAAAACTTTAACAATTTAAAAATCCACTACAATTCTGACAATAATAGATCCCCGTGTTTATTTATTTTTATTTCTTTATGGAATCTGTATTTTATTATTAAACAAATTGATCAAAAACAGCAGTCATCAAATGTTTAAAATGTTACCAATATAAAACTTAAAAAAATGTTAATCAACTCTTTTACAGCAAAACAAATAAAGATGCTGTAATAGTGTATAAATTTTAGGGCTGCAAAACGATTAGTCACGATTAATCGATTCAAAATAAGAGTTTATGTTTACAATACTATATATGTGTGTACTGTGTATATTTATTAAGTTTATATAAACAATGTATATACTAAGGAAAAATGTTAGATTTATATGTAAAATTTATATTTCTATATAATATTAATTATATACAAGTGTTTACATACAAATATTTTTTTAAATGTGTATATTTATATAAACATAATAAATATACGCAGTACAAACACATACAGTATGTAAACACTCTTATTTTGAATCGATTAATCGTGACTAATCGTTTTGCAGCCCTTATAAATTTCAACACTGATTAACAAAATCCCTTCACTGTGAGACACTTCTTAAAGCATATTTTAATTAATCATATTATGGTCTTAGAGATGAGGTGGGCATCCAGGGCTTAGCCTTGGAATGGTTTTCTTATTTAAACGGTAGGACTTTCTCAGTCAACTTAGGGAACTATTCTTCAACTGCTGCCCCTCTTTTGTGTGGGGTCCCTCAGGGTTCAGTTTTGGAACCAATTTTGTTCTCTCTTTATATGCTCACTTTAGGTTCAATTTTTGAAAAATATGGCATCCATTATTATTTTTATGCTGATGATTCAAGTTTATTTACCATTTAAACGAGGATAAATTTGCTATTCAGTCTCTGTATGAATGTTTGGTTGAGGTTAAGTGTTGGTTGGCTAACAACTTTCTCCAACTGACTGAGGATAAGACTGAGTTGATCTTATTTGGTAAAAAGGGATGTGTGAAGGATGTCAATGACTGCCTGGGAGAAAACAAAAAACAACTAACTTACCAGTGTGAAAAATCTAGATGCTTTGTGTTAAAATTTGACCGACAAATAAATGTGGTCGTAAAAAACAGTTTCTTCCATCTTAAGATGTATATCTAAATTGAAGTCTATCCTTTCTTTTGAGGACATGGAGAAAGTTGTACATGCTTTTGCATCATCTCATTAAGACTACTGTAAAGCATTGTATCTAGGTATGAGTCAGCTAAAATTCAGCTTGTTCAAAATTCAGCTGCTAGGCTTTTAACGGCTACTAAAATGAGAGAGCATATTACTCCTGTGCTAATTAGACTACACTGGCAACCTGTACAATTCAGAATTCAATACAAAGTGCTGCTATATGTTTTTAAAGCTTTGCATGGTTCAGCACCTGCTTTAATTTGCCTGCATCAATCTAACTGGTCCCTACGGTCAGATGATCATATGGTTCCTCGATCTCGCTTAAAATGCAAAGGTGATCGGACTTTCTCTGCTGCAGCTCCCAGGCGATATTTTCTGGGATTTTATCGATAACGATAATTACATGACATCTTGCTGAGTGTGTTATTGTGCTGATATCTTAAGGACTGCTGTGAACAGCTGACTCCTAAAGTTTTTGATATTCTTCATATTTTGTGTGTTGGTCAGTTCACATTGATAGAAATTAATATTTTCCAACAAGTTTAAACTGATTTTTACATTTTATGGGCAGTTCTACCTTCATAAAGCCATTTTTTCTAAAAGTGTCCATTATCTTTTGAGTCAAATTCTTACATTTAATCAGTGAATTAGAATAATACGACATTTGGGCTGTTAGCAAGCAAATGAAATCAACACAGAAGCTGCATCTGAAGTGGCATTTAGATGCATTCACACACAGTTTAATGCAAGACATGAATGCATTTAACCTGCAATTACAAATGCATAAATAATGGTTTGATATTCAACGTTTTATGTTTAAAATAATGATATTTGAAAGTCATGCAGTGAAAGAACACACTCTAAATGCGCACACGTGTGCACCCGTAGGGGTGTCTTGAATGTTTTTGCAAAACACTTGATAATGTCAAATTGCACATCGTTAAAACAACAATTACGATATTAAATCGCAGACGATATATATTGCACAATCCTAATATAAAAAAAAAAAAAAAAAAAAAAAAAGAATTCATATGCAAAAGCCTCCAAGTACATCTGACGTTTTTCTTTAAAATTAGCATTTTTTCTGGCTACTATGTATAGGTTTCTATGTAAGTACTGGTAATTCTGAATGGGCTGCGGCTGAGATTTAGCGCATTTGAAGTTAAAGTACTTGATGAACATATACTATGTGTGGAGAGCATTCACTCAGTATCATTATATCATTTTTGACCAAGAGGGCTTTTAGAGGCTTTTGCATTGGAACTCATATACACACACATATACATATATTATATATATATATATATATAAAACTGTTATTATTATTGTGTATGAGAGGCTCACTGGCTGCAGTTGATGGTCACGTCCTCCGGCTGGATGCGTTTCTTCAGTTTGCCCATCTTGGGATGTTCTCCTCGGCCGCGGAACAGCCCTGGAGGCTCCAGCTTGAAGTTTCCGATCTTCTCGCGATGTCCGTCCAGCAGACAGTAGCCATACTCCTCCATCAGCTGGTTAGCCTCCTCCTTCAGGACCTGATTGAGACACGTCTGGAGTCAGACTGATGTCTGGCGGATCAATAAGAGCCCAGAGATCCAGACGCACCTGCTTCTCCTCCTTCGTCATGTTCTTACGCTCCTCTGACTTCTCCACAAAATACTTGTGCATCTGACGGAAGTCACACTTGGAGAGCGTCTTGATCAGCTTACGCTCTTCTTTAGTCATTTCCTAAACACAACGAAAATCAATACTGTTTATCTATCATCATGAAACACGTCATAGTCTGCTTTACACACCAGGGTTACTATTGTTAATTAAAACTAAATCCACAAAAATAATAAATAAATATATATATATATATATATATATATATATAAAAATTACTATAATTAACAATATAAATAAAAACTACATGAAAAAAGAAACATTAACTGAAATGGAACAAAAAAAAAAAAAATTCAGAAAGTTATAAAAAAAAAATAAAATAAAAATTAAATACTGAAATAACTAAAACTAAAATGAATAAAAACCAATAAAAATTCATTAATTTAAAATACTTTTGTTTTATATATTTTATTTCAGCTAGTTGCCAAGGCAAGATTTCTTAATTTCCATTTAATTTAACTTGAATTACTAAAATAACTAAAACTGAATATACTAAAATAAATGAATAAAAGTTTCCATTAATTGAAATAAAATAAATATTAACTAAAAGTAAAATAGTTATTTTATTTCAGATAGTTATAACTTTAAGTACTGAAATAACAAAAAATAAATGAACTAAAATAAAAATTAATTTCACATTTATTCATTTAGTAGACAACTTTATACAAAGCAACTTACAAATGAGAAATACAGTGATTTTACTTATGTCTGTATAGTTTGATAAATCTCGTATTTAAAACTAATTAAAACAAGTACTAAAATAATTCAAACTAAAACACACATACATTTTTTTTTTTTTTTTTTTTTTTTTTAAATTT